>JACEFZ010019171.1:587500-720163 GCA_014155875.1 Cepaea nemoralis
CTACAACGATAACTGTCATTTACTGCCAATATAATACCTTGCGGTGGTAGAGGGGTCTTTGAGCCTGAGGAATAAAGGCCGCCTGGCTAGTGCAGTCGCCGCGAACTGTGCAGGTTAGAATTTTCTTTTTGCTCCCGACAGAAAAAAATCCCACACCTTACCGAGGGATCGAACCCGGACTAAATGACACTTGTATTGTCTTTGCGTGGATAATCACACATCAAAGTGAACTGGTCTCTTGCTGTACTTAAATAGTGTTCTTCTTAGTCCGTCCATGCCGTCTCCCTGGCCCAGAGGTTAAGCGACTTTCTCCGTAATCCCTGTTATCCACGTAGGGTAACGCAGCGCGCAAGGATTGGTAGCCATTCTCGCCATTTGGTGACATGCGGGATATGTGAGCCGGCCGCAAACTACTGAGCGTAATCGTGCCAAAAATAAACAACACCGGTAAAATGCTGGTGTTGACAGCGGTGTCCTGTAAAGAATATGCGGAAAAAAAAGTCCGTCCATGGGATTCTTAGTATTCTACACAGAAACCACATCGCTTCCAGGTTCTGTCTACTTATTTTATAGGAGTGGTTAACCAATCTCGCATTCGGCGTATGAAACATATCTGCAGGCGATTTATAAGCAACCCGCCTTGTATTGATTTTCTTACAATAGTATGACCTTCGGTGGTTCAGAAAGCAATGGCAAACTACTAAACGTAAACTAGCCTAGTAAATCACAAACAGAAAAAAAATGCTGGGGTTGACTGCGACATTATGTAAAGGACATCCAACTAACTTTAACTTTTCTGAACATTGGGTTGGAGCCTGTTGACAGTGAAATGTCTTAAATTTGCGGGTGGAAACAGAACTACCACATGTATACGGTGAACACAGAACTACCAAGGCTTGTCGAACAATATGTACATTGGCACCTTGCCGTCTTGACAGACGATAGTTTGTGCTTCAAAAAAGGCATAATAACTTTTACCTATGGCGGTAGTGAATGTGACTAATAAGGCCAATTCACGCTGTAAATGTCCGTTCACGGTGGGTGCATGTGAACACGTAGTCATTTCCACCGTCATGCAGCATCTTACGTCTCACGCTCGGTGTGTGACTTATCTGCAATAACTATGCTAATTAGTAGTGAAACGAAGAGACCATCAATGAATATCACAGTAGACGGGGAGTTACTAGAAAGAGTAACATGTAATAACAGATTATAGCAGAAGTGAAACAGAGATAAAAAATAGAGAATCATCATCATCATCATCATCATTTTCCATGCCGATAAGCGTGATCGGTCATGTTTCGGCATCTCACACGATCACTATAGTCGTGGATCATCAGCTCTGTGTTCTTGTCTCGACCATACCACGTGGCCAGGCCATCCTGGTATTTACTTCTCTGCCTCCCCCTGTTATCTTCCCCTCGATCTTACCAGTTGTCACCAAGTTCTCCAATTTATTTCTTCATATAACGTGCCAATAAAATTTTGACTGTCTACGTCTAATTTCTCTAATCAGTTTACAGTTTTCCATTTGTTTCTTGTAGGACTTGGTGATTAGTTTTTCTGTCTGACCATGATTTCGTTGCGTTTTACGCAAAAACCACATTTCCAAAACCATTAGATATTTTTCAGCTTGCCTGCTCATTGTCCACGCTTTACAGCCATGTAAAAGGTCAGCTTTTATGTAGCACTTTAACACCACTTTTCATGTTGCAATTGACTTCTTTTTATTGTTCAGTATGTTGTCTATCTTGCAAAAGGCTACCTTCACCATGGCGATTCTTGTTCAAAGCACCTCCCATCAGATGTTATGACTGATTCGTGATAGTTGTACCGATTCACTTGTGTAAGAATATTCGCAATTACCTGTATATTACATTGTGGTATTTATTTCTTCCTAGTGACGATCATAATATGTGTGTTCTTGCAATTTAATTCTTACCCTAGTTGCTTACCGTGTGCAACAACCGCATCTACTAAATGTTGCAGATCCTGTAATCAATACTGTATCATCCGCGTATCTAATGTTATTGATATATGTCCCCCAATGGTTATTCCTCTCATATCTTCTGCATTTCTAAAACATATTTTCACTGTATAGGGAAAAAAATGTATGGAGAATTACACATCCCTATCGCACACCTTTCTTAATACTCTGATATTGACTTACTTCATTATCAATCTTTTTGGCAGCTTGTTGTTTCCAATATATGTTTTGTTTTTCAAGTCTAAGATCTTATCATCAATTTGTAGATCTGCAAGCATCTTCATCATTTTGACATGTCTTACTTTATCTAAAGCCTTTGTGTAGTCAATAAAGCAAAGCTGTGGGTCTTCATTTCATATACACAGCATTTAATTTACCCTTTCCTTATACGAACCCACATTGTTCTTCTCCTATTTCGGATTGTATTTTATTCCAAAATCTTTGCATGATGATTATTAGCAAAATATTTTTTATGTGGTTCATTATACTAATTATTCGACCTTGCTCACATTCCAAGGCTCCCGATTTCTTCGGCATTGCAATAAATATAGAATTACATATGACCGGAGGTATATCTCCTGTATCTTATATTTTATTCAGCAGTCTGGTTACCTGGTCTATTCCGTATTCTTTTAAGGCATTGATCATTTCTGTTGTGATGTTGTTTGGACGCAGAGTCTTGCCAATTTTCATATGGTTAAGAGCATTCTGAACTTCCATCTTCAAAATTGATGTTCCTTCGTTATTATTATTCCGAATATCATACTGTTCCTCTTTGGTATCACAATGAAGAGCTTTCCCATATTCTGACCACGCATGTAAAATCTGATCTTTTTCTACAAGGGGAGGTCAATAAGTAAGTCATAAATGGCTGTAGAAAAATAACTAAATATGACAACAACTTGAAACCGATTTATTTTAATACATACATTGTCCCTTTATTTCTCAACATAATTTCCACTTACAATGATGCTCTTATCCCATCGTTTTATCAGTCCTCCCAAACCAACTGCACAGAACTGCGTGCTCTGTTGTCTAAACCACGTTTTTACGTCACATTCAACTTCGGTGTCATTCGCGTCCTTGAGAAAATATTTCTACCCAGCTATGCACCGCTTTACGGGAAAACATTTGTCAGCATAAACAGGAAGCATTTCCTTATGAATGTCCTTTGCAGGCAGTCCTTTTGCCAAAACGCACACAGCACGTTGCTCTTTGGTTGTACACGCCGTTAAGTACAGTCGCCATTTTTAATATGCGCTGCGCATGCGCATGAGACACCTAGCGCCACCTGACGAGCGGGAATATACCATACACGTCTTCGTGTTATGATTTTGCCATCTTTGGTTTTTAAGCAACCCTTTGATGTGTGTGTTCTTTTGTTATCATTAATTCTTTTGTGCAATAATTTGGTATTCCGGGTGTTGTGTTGGTTTTCTGTTTTCGTGCAATTTTTATCAAGCCATGCTTCGTTTGCCTCTTTGCATAGTTTCCTAATTTTCCTGTGAATTTCTGTATATTTTTCATGATTGTTTTTGTTATTTCTTCTTATTTCCACGCTTTTTAGGATGTCTTCCGTCATCCATTTCTTACGTCCCATCCATCTTTATTTTTGTGATGGTTGTTTCTGCAGCTTAATGGACTGATTTATATCATATTTCCCATTGGTCTGTGACATCTTGAAATATTATTTCCAGATTGGACAATGCATCAAATCTGTTCTTTACCACTACGTTGAATTTATCTGTAATGTCCTCACTCTTAGGTGCCCGTAGATCAAGTTTTGTGTTTCTTGGTGTATATTTGACCGCCTTTAATTTTATGTGTATATTACTTTTTAATAATCTATGGTCGCTGCAGTAGTCTGCGCTTGGTATAGTTTTTGCGACCTTTAAGGCATTTCGAAATCTTCTGTTGATGAGAATGAAATCAATCTGATTTCTGATCTTATGGTCAGGACTCCTCCATGCCTTAATTTCCTTAGGTTTTGTTGATACCAGGTGTTTCCCATAAAAAAAAAAAAGTGAATAGGGATTGCCAGCATGTTTGTGTACCTTATCATCATCAATATAACTTATCACCATCAATATCAGCGTCATAATGTGCCATACCGGTAAGCATAGTCGGTTATGGGTCACCATTTCACATGTCACCAGTCGGTCATGGGTCACCATTTCACATGTCACCAGTCGGTCATGGTTCACCATTTCACATGTCACCATTCAGTCATGGTTCACAATTTCAATGTCACCAGTCGGTCATGGCTCACCATTTCACATGCCACCAGTCGGTCATGGCTTACCATTTCACATGTCACCAGTCGGTCATGGTTCACCATTTCACATGTCACCAGTCGGTCATGGTTCACCATTTCACATGTCACCATTCGGTCATGGTTCATCATTTCACATGCCACCAGTCAGTCTTGGTTCACCATTTCACATGTCACCAGTCGGTCATGGTTCACCATTTCACATGTCACCAGTCGGTCATGGTTCACCATTTCACATGTCACCAGTCGGTCATGGTTCACCATTTCACATGCCACCAGTCGGTCATGGTTCACCATTTCACATGTCACCAGTCGGTCATGGTTCACCATTTCACATGTCACCAGTCGGTCATGGTTCACCATTTCACATGTCACCAGTCGGTCATGGTTCACCATTTCACATGTCACCAGTCGGTCATGGTTCACCATTTAACATGTCACCAGTCGGTCACGGTTCACCATTTCACATGTCACCAGTCTTTGATTAGGCCTGTGTTCATGTCACGTTTGTGTAACGTGGCCAAGCCATTCAGATATTTATTTCTCTGCCTTCCTTTATTTTTCCAGTCGTCACTGAGTATTCTAGTTTATTTGTCCTCATAACGTGTCTAAAATCTTGACTGTCTAAGTCTGATGTCTCTAATCATATTACGGGTTTCATTTGTTTCTTGTGGAAATGTCTCATTAATTTATTTTTCCGTCTTTGGTATTCTTTGCATTTTGTATTTTTCTTTCTTTTTGTATATCCTATTTACAGGACATCGCTGTCAACACCAGCATTTTACTGCTTATGAATCGCTTCCTAAAGCTCTTAACCACCTAGACCGGTTTCATTTTGTATACCTCAGGGAAAATAAACCACACTGAAGTACTTCTAATCATATCGTGTGTACTTCCGCCAACGATATTGTTATCTTTACGTCAAACTCCAAAGTAAACCACTTGGACTAATTTCTTATAATATTATGTGTACCTTCGTCAAAACAAACGGTATTGGCGTCTTCAAAAGAATGCTTTGTGTACTACTAATAATAGTGCCATGCGTATGTAGTCGGATATGTGGCGAAGGGGTTAATTCGTAATCCCGCATACCGCGTTCGAAACACAGCTGCGGGCGATTTGGCAGAAGACCGCCTTGCACTGGTTTTCATACAATGGTATGAGTGCTGATCTTTTCAGAACGTAATGGCAAATTACTGAACGTTGTCTTGCCAAGAAATCACAAACAACCACAATTTAAGGGTTTACTGCGGCGTCCTGCAAAGGATATACTTGTGTCCTTGTGGATATACTTTTTAAGCAGGCATAACGTGCACTTCCCTACAAAGAACACAGTACTGACAGATGTCAAAAGCTTCGGCATGTTGTGTCCTCTTGTCGTGCGGCCAGACCTGTGAGTTTTCACCCATTGTTCACATGTCATACACGATGCAGCGTGTTTTAGCCATTCTGAGTCACTCACTTCTATGGACAGCTACTTTCTATTTGTTATTATTCTTTTTTTTGCTTTGTTTTTACAAAAGCGTCTTTATTGAATTATTTCTTGTTCTGTCAAACACTCATACTTCATTGTCGGTATAGATGTTTTCCCCCCTTTCTGTCAGATGTATTTTTTTCTCGATTCCGTCAGATGTCCCCCCCCCCCCTCCCCCCATTCTGTCAGATGTCCCCCCCCCCCCTCCCCCCATTCTGTCAGATGTGTATATTTCCATTCAGTCAAACGAGTACTTCATTATCGTTGTAGATTACCTCATTCTTTCACATGTGTACTTCAATGTAGTTGTAGATTGTATTATTCTGTCACACATATATTTCATTGTTGTTTTATATTGTCTTATTTCATCTTCATATATTCCATTATCTAGAATGACTTTTTTCAAGCTATCATACATGCACTTCATTGTAGTTGTAAATGTTCTCATACTGTCACACATATACTTCATTGTACTTGTGGATTTTCTCATTCTGACACATACATACTTCATTGCCGTTGTAGATTTTCTTATTCTGTTACACATATATTTCATTGTTATTTTTCATTCATTCATTCATTCATTCATTCATACATTCATTCATTCATTCATTCATTCATCCAGTAACATGTACTTTGCAGAACCTCGCTCCATAACAACCTTCCGGAAATCTTCTCGGTCATAAACAAGAAGACCCGCGTCCGATACACTCATCTGGTGATCATCTTCCACATCCTGCACCCATCTTCTCTTTCGCCTTCCTCTTCCTCTATTCCCGGGCATATACCCCTCCATTATTGTTCTCTCCAAACTTTCGTGACTTTTCAAGTGCCCACAATATTTCAGTTTTCTTTGTTTTATAGTCTTTAGTAGACAACTTTCTTCAATATTCAGATCTTGTTATATGGATCCCATTGTTCTTTTCTGTATCCAAGATATTCTTAGAACTCGTCTATAACATTTATATTCACAGGCATTTATGCGCTGTTCAGCTTGTTTAGTAAGTGTCCAGGTCTCATAGGCGTATGTTGCAATGGGAAAGATGCATGCTGTAATATTTGTAGATATATCTGTCCCAAGCCAAAATTTATTCAGTTGCTTTAGTTTATGAAAAGCAATAGATATTCGACTTTTAATTTCTTTCATTATTGGTAATTAATGTCCCATGATATTCGAAATTTCCAAACACCTCCAATGTTTCCTCATTAACATATATTTCTTTCTCGATAATAGTTTTATCTGTATGCATTATCTTTGTTTTTGCTATGTTAAGATATAAGTTGCGATGTTCACAAGTTTTTTGGGGGTTGGGGTTATTAGCTTTTCTAAACCATTATGGAAAGTGGATAGTGATACTGTATCATTAGCATATCGAATCTCTGGTATTTCATGACCACCTATATTTATGGCATCATATTGCTCTGATATTTATCATTATATTTTCGTTGTACATGTTAATGAAAAATGGGGACAGCTCACAACCCTGACGGACTCCTTGCTTGATGTCAAACGAAACTGATGTCTCGCCATTTATTCTAACCGCTCTCTTGTTGGTCTAGATCAGTGGTTCTGAACCTTTTTTGGCCCGTGCCCCCCTTCACCATATTTTCAGTACGTCATTCCCCCCCCCCCCTTCCTATCAAAACTTTGGCCCGTGGCCCCCTTCTCCGTATTTTCAGAACGCCATCCCCCCCCCCCCCCGCTTTTCATATTTGCTGTCTAAAAATCTTCCCACCCCTACACAGTATACGTAAAAATGGAAGGTAAATTTAATAGCATATACTAAAACAAGTCTAGACATCCACATAAAACATGATTTGTGGGTCTACTTACTTTATAAAATGAATTTTAGAAGGAAGAGACATACATAACTGTAAATTATAAGGGAAAAACAATATCAAGTAATCGGTTCTTGTATTAACGCGATCTTGAAATGGTCTTCATCCCCCCCCCCCCCCGAAACCCTAAAATTCCCTCCTGGTGGGGGGGGGGGGGAAATTCCCCACCGGTTGAGAACCACTGGTCTAGATAAAGTATTTTTATGAGTTGTACTACATGTGATAGAAAGCCCATATTCCTCATGATTTCCCAAAGTTTCTGATGTTGTACACAGTCAAATGCCTTTGAATAATCCACAGAACTGGAGAATAGGTTTACATTAAATTATCTACACTTCTCTATTATTAAACGCATGTTGAGAATGTGATCTCTTGTTCCTCTTCCTTGTCTAAATTCAGCTTCAACCGCGTTAATCTCTTAACGTTGTAGATATTCTTATTATATGACATATACTTCATTTCCATTGTAGGCTTTCTCATCCTGTTATACAGATACTTCATTGTTGTTGTAGATTTTCTCATACTGCCACACACATGTCCCATTGCCGTTGTAGATTTTCTCATTCTGTAATACATATACTTCAATTATCATTGTAGGTTGTCTTAGTCTGTTACTCATACACTCCAGTACTGTTGTAGAGTCAGTTATTCATGTATTCTCAGAAAGTGCGTTGCCAGTATTTGGGGGCCGATATTTCTAATCGATTGTGACAGCAGGAGATTAGTTTTTTATTTCAATATCATATGTTGCTTTTTTTTCTTCCAATATTTGTTTTGTTACAATTTATAACATTTATATAGGTATGTTTATTTATAAATAAGGAAATAAGTATCGCTTACAATATAAAACTGAACGAGGGGAAACAATAACCCTCACTAAACATGGAAAACGATTAGGAGCTTTTTATATTTATTACTATTGTAATTTCATTTGTCATTATCATATTATAAACTGAATATACATATGTGTATATTTTAACTATATTTCTTGTGTTATTTATTATTTCGGTAGATATCCATTCTCTATTTAACAACAGGGTCTATTCCAAAGAAGACAGTAGGAAACTGACTAGAAATGGAGAGATTAAAACAACCACGCTAGCCTGTGTTACAACACCAGCAACACATTAAACTAAACGTCCGGAGAAAAAACATCCCTCGTCTGGTAACACGCCGATGTGAATCATGGGCTGTTTTACAATCACCAAAGAAGAAAATTTCGGCTTTTGAACTTAAAAAAATTGGCTCGAAACAAGTTGCAATTAAAGTTCTGTTATGTGATAGCCTATCACATTTTATAGGCCAGAGCAAGGAGGAATAGGTGACCAATCTTTTCCTCACTTTGGCAAGTTACGAGCCCAGGCTGCGAACCCGCGTCTGACCGTGCTGATGACATAAGCAGCGCAGTTCGCTTTCAACTTCGCTAGCGCGCCCACTTAAATGCTGTAGAAAAAAATAATCGTATACCGCGGATGAAGATGAAGAACAATAACGACTTCTATAAGATTTGAAAATGGAAGGAAACTGGATCATAGGTAGCATATCTCTCGAAAACTGATCTACCTGAATAAACTCACCTTGAATATCAGGAAAACTGCCGCAATCATTATGTCAAAGAAAAATGCAAAACACATGTGTGATAACAATAGAAGGGAAATTGCTCAACCGAGGTGATAAATTTAAATACCTATGGTCATTCATAACATCAGATGCACAACAGAAATTAAGAGCAAGGTAGAGCAAGCAAAAGCTACTTTTCAGAAAATGAAAAGTACCTGATGCAAACAGTGCCGATCATCGAATGTAAGAAGGAGAGTGCTGAACTGTTATAACGAACATGTTCTGCTGCATCACAGTGACTCTTGAAACATCAATGAACAAATTAGGAAGAGCTTAGAAGCAACAGAGATGCGATTCCTGGGGTGAATGTTGTGACTGCCAAAACAACCAACAAAGATTGTCTGGTACAGGCTAATGAAACTAGAGCATTATATTCAGCTATAAGAAAGAGACAAAAGTTTTCTTTGGTCATGCGATGAGAAGAGAGGCATTGGAGAGCATCGTGACAAACTTGAGAGTTCAATGGGAAAATAGACAGAGTTAGACAGAAAGAAATGATGCTGGATGGACTGAGATGATGGCATGGAGGAATATCATCAAGAGAGTTGATTCAGAACACTAAGGACTGAGATGTGTGGAGAGACATGAACGCCTACATCAGCTGGCAGGGCACTTGATGATGACATTAAACTTCGCAGTGCCTTACACAGATCAGTAATGAAAGGCTTGTTTCCTGAAAGAAAAGACAGATCGTTAAGCGTAACTGTCTCTAGTTGTAAAGTCATTTTAACCCGGGGCTAAGTGTTGGGAATTGCTGTTTTTCTCCGAGGGTTAATAACTCTTGTCTAAATTGTCTTCAGTCGAGCCCCAAATTAACCTTTCCCTATTCTTACTCAAGCTGCATGACGTGATTTGGTTTAATCATTGGATAATGTAAAATACACGTACACACACACGCTCGCGCGTGCACACACGCACATACGCACACACACACAAACACACATACATACACACCAGACACAGAGTGTGCATAAACTTTATAGTCATTTGGTTTAGCTGTTAACCGACGTTTTATGTCTACCCAAAGACGGTACTGTTACATCCAGAATTCGTGCTGCGTCAGTATTTGTGTATGTTGCAGGATCGATACCATACCTGATATCGACCTGTCTATCACATTATTTCTGCCGCTCTCCAGCTGAATGGTTTGTTGGTTGATTGGTTGGTTAATTTGTTTGTTGGATGAATGGTTAGTTAAATGGTTTGTTGGTTGATTGGTTAGTTAATTGATTAGTTGGTTGATTCGTTGATTAATCGGTTGATTGGTTGTAAATCATTTGGAAAACTATGAGTTTTAATTTTGAAGTCCCTTGCACCGGCGTTCGGGTGGTCGAAGCCCTAAAAGGGCATACTTCTATTTGAATCATGTTGGTGTAGAAACAGTTCTCCCGATCCATGACCAAGCAACCATCTCGTCAGGGACTGTGTTACAGAACTGTCCTTCCCTGCTCCAAGTTCAGAAATCAACAGTGTTAAAGGTCGGAACGTCTACGGAGAGGCATATAATTATGATGCAATCAGGTCATGATTAAGCACAGCCCATGCAGACTCATTGAGATTGGGTCCAGGCTGGTCATGTTTTCTCCACAGATTGTATGTAATTCATTGTAGATTGGGTCCAGGTTGGTCATATTTTCTGCACGGATTTTATGTACTTCTTTGTAGATTGGGTGCAGGTTGGTCATCTCTTATCCACGGATTTTATGTACTTCATTGTAGATTGGGTGCAGGTTGGTCATCTCTTATCCACGGATTTTATGTACTTCATTGTAGATTGGGTGCAGGTTGGTCATCTCTTATCCACGGATTTTATGTACTTCTTTGTAGATTGGGTGCAGGTTGTTCATCTCTTATCCACGGATTTTATGTACTTCATTGTAGATTGGGCCCAGGTTGGTCAAGTTTTCTGCACGGATTTTATGTATCCAGAACACCAGCTACCCAGATCTATGGAGAGACATGCACGCCCTTTCCAGCTGGCAGGGCACGTGACCATGACATTAAACGTCGCAGTGCCTTACACAGATCAGTAATGAAAGGCTTGTTTCCTGGAAGAAAAGACAACGATTGTTAAGCTGAATTGTCTCTTGTTGTAAAGGCCTTTACAACAGACTCCTGCCCAGCGTCCAGGAGAACATCGTGTGGGATAAAATCGGGTTCAACCCCTACATCGAGCAGTGGGGCTAAAATGTTGACTTCTCGTCCTTGACTTGGGGTACAAGTACCTCAGAAGCCGGAGTGGGTCGGCATGTTGGCAAGGGATACTGGTAATAGAGAAAGCTAATCCACACGCAAGAATCAGTCCAACACACTAGAAGTAATAGCGCGCTTATGGACTACGATTGAGTTCAAAGCGAGTGAATGCAAAATTTAAATAAAAATCTGGTCACACATGGCCTAATTCTGTTTAGCATGAGAGATGAGAGGATTTATAACACTTTTTTAGAATATGTAATTTCGAATGTAATTTTGAAAAGCAAAAACTACAACAGAATCATCTAAGGAAAAATTACACTTGCTGGGAAAGCAGAAATATGCACCAAGTACCATGAGGAAATATTACGATTTAGAATAAATAAAAATAGAAAGAAAGAAAGAAAGAAAGAAAGAAAGAAAGAAAGAAAACATCACTTATAAAGTATTTTTTTAAAAATAAGTCAGTCGCATGTCCTTTTAGACAACATCGTAATCAACCCCAGCAATTTATTGGCTGTTTAGGCAATTTTACTTTCAGTAGTTTGTCATTGATTTCCGAATGGCCGCGCTGATAATATTGTGAAAATCAACGCAAAACAATCAACTTCCGTAAAGCCCGCAGTTGACTTCGAGATTGCGAAAGTGCTTTCACTACCCCTGAGCCACAGACGCCGCAAAAAATAGTAGCTTGTAACTAACTGATACTTGCGGAGATAGCTTGTAACTGACTGATGCATGCGGAGATAGTAGCTTGTAACTGACTGATACATGCGGAGATAGTAGCTTGTAACTGAGTGATACATGCGGAGATAGTAGCTTGTAACTGACTCATACATGCGGAGAAAGTAGCCTGTAAATGACTGATCAGTCAATCAATCACTCAATCAGTCAATCAATCAATCGATCGGTCAACCAGGTGCCGTCTTGACAATGAAGGTTATCTGCAATGGATCTCCAACACTGTCTGTCTCTCGCCTTGACTGTACATTCTGTGAGAATGCTGTTCGTCCATCTCTTGATGTTATCTCCCACTTGTATCGTTGTCTACCTTGTAACAAGTTACGTGGAGGGTCCCAAATACCCCTGTCACAATGCTTCAATTATTATTCTTTAGTCCTGGCTGGGATAGGTCTTTGCCCGCCAACTCTCCTCCGTTCCCCGGACTCACTGTCACTCTCACTCTTGACCTCGGGGCCTATTCCCTGAGGTGTATTTCTGGCTGACCACATATAATATTGCAATCGTCATAGTAAACTATAATTTCAATTTAATAACCTAATACAGGAAAGCACAGGAAAATAATAAGACAGTTACAACAGATAGTTCTCTACAAACAAACAGGGATATAGTGTTCAGTTCAGGCACAGAGCCTCATGGCTTTCCATCATAGACCAAGCTTAAGACACTGTCCGTTCCGTCCACATACAGCTCACCGAGTGTGTCTTCAGTTCCTTCCTTCCAGGTACGTTGTGCTAACAACAGGTCTCTGTGGAACCAGGCTTCCAGGTCTGAGTGGACCACCTTATGTAGTCAATATAATGTTCGTGGAAAACGTCCTGTTATCCCTGGTCACGATGCTGAGTAGAAGTTCATACCATGGGAACAGTTCGTGAACGGGGAATGGGTAGGTGTCTTTCACTGTCCCAGACAAGGATGGGTAGGACTGAGAATTAGGCGTAGGTCCAGGCAGGAACATAGGGTCAGCCACTCCTATGTTAACGATGTGATTTGCACTGAGCTGGAACTGAAGAATGCCACTAGTCCAGTACTAATCGGACCTCAATCCATTGAGTAGAGTAATTGGCCTGGGGTCGTCCCGACCGTCCATGGTTCACCTGAGACTTGCTTAAGGTGATTATATCGTGGCCTTGCAGATCCCTTTTGCTCCTTTCAATTCCAGGAGGACCCTGGAGATGACAGAGATTAGTGAGCGACCGGGCTGACTCAAGCACCACAATCCTGAGGACCAATAGGGCCTCAGTTCAATAAATGTGACATCCATATACCTCATTAAAATAATTAGATAAGAGGCCCGAGTGAATGGGTCTGACATGTCAGGTAGCCCCTGGATTGGCTACGTCCCGGCTTGACTAGACCTCCAGCTTGTATAAGTCCTGTTGGTTACCCTAGGAACTCTTTGCATACAAGAATCACTCTCTTCTCTCATGCCATGCCTTTATTATTACTGGGCACATTCATTTCCAGGCTTCCCTCTCACTTGCAAACCCTGCCTTTCTCACGACAAAGCTCTTGTGGTGTTGTGTGGGTAATTATGTGTGTTTCACCCCCCCCCCCCCCTCTCCTTTAATATGTACAGGGGAACGTGTAGATCATATCCAGTGTTCTGGGGACCCATCTTCCGTGCCCTATTGAATAGCCTCTTTTGGCTTATATAGTTCGGTATTTCCCGCTTAACGAATACCAGAGTAGTGGGTCTGTATGGACCGAAGTGTAGTTCCCTATCCCTAGCAAGAATAGGAAAGAAGAAACTATCCCTTCCGGCCGCTTCTCTTGTCTGAGCTGTTGCCGCAATGTTTAGATGAGTTCAGGTTCTCTCAGTGAGATAGAGAGATCTATTTATATCTCTGGCATCATCTTAACGACCCGTAACTATTCGGTCCACTTGGCTACCCTATCTGCCAAAAGACGAAAGAGATAGCACATTGTAAACCTTCTTCCGCATAAAGAAGACAGAACATAAATGGGTGGAACCCGTCCCCACGGAGCCCTCCCCTCCTTCCGGCATATCGTATATATGTCGTGTTTATATTCAAATTAAAGACAACACTATGCAGAGTTCAGGCCGTAGGAAGAAAGATAGCACCCGCCCATCTGCTGCCATGAACAAGCGACATCATCTGGGGAAATATATTGCTCAGATTCGTTCCCATGCTTAGCTAGATTGGCCAACGGTCAACCCACTCACAATATGGCATGACTGGCTTTCCGCCAATTCGTCTCACCAGTCGAGACAACAGAGATTTATAGGCCAATGTCTGGCAGGGCTAATTAAAACCCAGTTTTACCTTTCAATCCACCAGCAGGATGCTGCACTTAATCTGTCCCAATCTTTAAATTGTCAAATTGACATGATGCAGTAGATAACGGTAGGTGTTGAAACGGATATGGATTGCCCAAGAAGTTGCACTTGTGCGTATTTGGTGCAAGACGCCCTATCGGGTTTTCCCGAAGAAAAGTCAGACTTCTAATAGTTCTATTAAGAAGATCGGGTTGTAAAAGTAACCACGAGAACTATCTTCCAGGGGAATTGAGCGGATAAGAAAACTGAGGGTTCCCGAAAGCTGTTTCCCACTGTTTTCCCAAACCCAAAGAAGGCATGAGGACATGGGCCACTGGCGTTTTGTTACATTCCTCTTGCTCACTTGCTCTCGACCTTGCCCTCCAGTATGATTTTTATAAGAGTATTATGTTTTCTAACGTGGCCGAAATATTTCACTTGCTTCTTGTTTATTTCTTTCATCAACTTTTTTTTCATTCCCAGTATTTCTGAAACCTCTGTATTTGATTGTTTTTGTTTCCATGAAATAGGACATATTCGTTTGTTTTTGTTTCCATGAAATAGGACATATTCGTTTGTATATCCACATCTCCTTGCCCAGTGGTGTCCCGTAGACAACATTATGAAATGCCGTTTTTATGACATCACATTTTACAAGTGACGTTTACATCCGGCTCTAGAATAATGCTATAGTTAAGCTTACATCAGAGTTTGAAATAAGGATTTTTGTGAACCCTGCATCGGATGTAAGAACAATGTTATTGTAAAGTTTAATCAAATGTTCAAGTAATATTATTGTGAAGTTTACATCCGATTTTAAAATAATATTATTGTGAAGGTTACATCCGATATTAGAATAATGGTATTGTGAAGTTTACATCGGAGTTAGCATATTCAGGCAAACCTTCTGGCCTAGATAGACAACAGTGGAAAATAAATCCTATGGACCACTGAGTGAACTAAAAAAGACTGTTAGATTCATGCAATAGACACCATTGCAGTTATAGACATATTTCAAGCGAACGAAAGACGAAGAATCAGAGTTAAGAAGAACGATATTCTGAGAAGAAATGAATTGGAGAACTTGGTGACAACTGGCAAGATCGAAGGGAAACAGACCAAGGGGAAGACCTAATAGTAAATACCCAGATGGCCTGGCCACGTGGCATGGTCGAGACAGAAACTCGAAGCTGATCCACGACTCTGGTGATCGAGTGAGATTGGCAAAACATGACCGCCCACGCTTACCGGCATGGCACATGATGGATAATGGATGGATGGAAGTTTAAAACCACTATCTACAAATCTTCTCTATTTCTTGTTACCTTGCTCTGTGTGTTATTCTTAGAATGTTTGGAACCATCTATAACCTTTCTCATAATTTATATTAAATTTATAATTTAGTTCTGTTTATTAAGTAAAAGTTATACAGCGTCGGCCTTTGCCCATGTCAAGGCGAACACAATGAAAGCTGCACATCAAACAACATTTCCTATTCCGTACGTCTGGTACTAGTTCCGGATGGTTTACCAAATTCATTTTGTCCCATTTATTCTGTTATTGATTGTGTACGAAATTGTACATCCAACATCGGCATGCTAGGCTCCGCAGTTTTAGTATAGCTGTTTTGTTCGGACATTTATTAAGCATGCCTTATTTTATCCGTTGATTTGGTTGTAAAATAGCAGCCATGATAATCTTATTTTTCTCGTTGTTGTTGTTCTCCTCCTCCTCCCCTTCCTCCTACTATTCCTCCTCCTCCTCCTACTATTTCTCCTCCTCTTCTTCCTCCTCCTTCCCCCCTTGTTGTTGTTGTTGTTGTTGTTGTTGTTGTTGTTGTTGTTGTTCTTCTTCTTCTTCTTCTTCTTCTTCTTCTTCTTCTTCTTCTTCTTCTTCTTCTTCTTCTTCTTCTTCTTCTTCTTCTTCTTCTTCTTCTTCTTCTTCTTCTTCTTCTGCTGCTGCTGCTGCTGCTGCTGCTGCTGCTGTGATAGCTGTCTTTGATTATTACACTGTAAGGAGAATTCTCTTGATGAACTCGACCTTTTATTTGTTGAGTCTTGTCTCCAACTGGGAGTTAAATGTTGATTTAGTATGCCTGGAAATCTTTCTTTGCTAGCTTAACAGAGGACAGTCTAGAGGACCATGCTGAACATATGCATAGTGATGAAGCTGAGAGGTGCAGCTGTTGCACGTCTTTATTCGGTCATTTGCCGGCCCTCTGACGCAGACGTGGTAGGTTACGAACACAATTCGTAATCTGGCATACAGCGTTCGAAACACAGTTGCGGGAGATTTGGAACCAGACCTCTTTGCGTTGGTTTTCATTCAATAGCATGGGTACCAGTAGTTCAGATAGCAATGACAAACAACTGAACGTAACTTTCCAAGAAATCACAAACAACAACAACAACAACAACAACAACAACAACAACAACAACAACAACAACAACAACAAAATGCTGGAGTTGACGAATATGTTCTGTAAAGGATAAGCAACTACATTTCTTTAATAGCATGTTAATAACCCGGAAGTGCATTCAAAACAGGCAGCCATTGTAGCGTAGTGGCTAAACTTCACATTGAAATCGCATCAAGGCGGATTATTAAATTGGCCTGGCTTCCCAGGTCGACCCAGCCTCAAAACATGGATACTGGCAAATATATTGGGAAGTAAAGACGGCCGACGTAATGGTGACCATATCATGTACTGTATAAAAATATGGGTCAGGGACCATATTGCCAATGCGCTTCGATCTATTAATTATGATCTCATCTCATCTTATCTTGTTCCTCTTGCCCCTTGCGGTGTCGAGGTGATGTATAAACAGCGGGAGAGTGCCCGCTTATGGGCTTCATGTATCGATATTCCCATAGACTCTGCTGTTCCCTCCGTCCATCTACACAAGGTGTGGACTGCGCCTGGCCCTGCAGCCAGCAGGGTTATGATCGGCTAGTCCTCTCCCAGGAGCGGTGAAAAGTGAAAATTAGTAACCTGCCGATGACCCGCAGACTACACAAGGCAACACCACCTTCATGTGGTGTAAACCGGGAGACCATGACAGCGAGGTCATGGGCTAACGGGACTATGGCTACCATGGAGGGACGTTACTCCTTATGGTCAGATTTGTGTCCTTAACCTTCGAGTGGCCTTGCAAGTCGGTAGGGGATCTTCATACTACTCGTAGAAAAACTACGAAGTAAAAACGGACTGACCCAAATGGATTTAGACCCGGCAATGTTAACATGTTAATGGACTACGAGATAGATCAGCGATCCCCCCCCCCCCCCAAAAAAAAAAAAATTAATTATGGTTCTGGCACCATATCCTTATAATGGGCTTTGATCTATACCACATGGGTCTAGCAACATATCATTAATGCGCTTTGATCTATAACATATAAGGCTAGCAACATATCCTTAATTCACTTTGATCTATAACATATGAGGCTAGCAACATATCCATAATTCCACTTTGATCTATAACATATGAGGCTAGCAACATATCCTTAATTCACTTTGATCTATAACATATGAGGCTAGCAACATATCCTTAATTCACTTTGATCTATAACATATGAGGCTAGCAACATATCCTTAATTCACTTTGATCTATAACATATGAGGCTAGCAACATTCCCTAATTCACTTTGATATACAACATATGAGGCTAGCAACATATCCTTAATTCACTTTGATCTATAACATATGAGGCTAGCAACATTCCCTTAATTCACTTTGATCTACAACATATGAGGCTAGCAACATATCCATAATTCACTTTGATCTATAACATATGAGGCTAGCAACATTCCCTTAATTCACTTTGATCTATAACATATGAGGCTAGCAACATATCCTTAATTCACTTTGATCTATAACATATGAGGCTAGCAACATATCCTTAATTCACTTTGATCTACAACATATGAGGCTAGCAACATATCCATAATTCACTTTGATCTATAACATATGAGGCTAGCAACATATCCTTAATTCACTTTGATCTACAACATATGAGGCTAGCAACATATCCATAATTCACTTTGATCTATAACATATGAGGCTAGCAACATTCCCTTAATTCACTTTGATCTATAACTTATGAGGCTAGCAACATATCCTTAATTCACTTTGATCTATAACATGTGAGGCTAGCAACATTCCCTTAATTCACTTTGATCTATAACATATGAGGCTAGCAACATATCCTTAATTCACTTTGTTCTATAACATATGAGGCTAGCAACATATCCATAATTCACTTTGATCTATAACATATGAGGCTAGCAACATATCCATAATTCACTTTGATCTATAACATATGAGGCTAGCAACATATCCATAATTCACTTTGATCTATAACATATGAGGCTAGCAACATATCCTTAATTCACTTTGTTCTATTACATATGAGGCTAGCATCATATCCATAATATGCTTTGATCTATAACATATGGTTCTAGCAACTTATGCCACGTGCGCTTTGATCTATAAAACATAAGCATAATACCATATGAGCAATGCCCCTGAAAGCGTGTCAAATTGTCACTTACATTTATAACAGGGGAGCCGCTGTGGCGCAGTGGCCAACATGTTTGCCTCCGGAGGTCATGTGTTTAAATCCACATCAGGGCGGATATTTACAAATTAACCTGGGCTCTCAGACTGACCCAGCCTAAAATGGCTACCAGAAACTGTCATGGGACGTAAAGGCGGACTGCGTGCTATCGACCACATCAACCATCGAGTACCGATTGGACTATAAAATATGAGGCTGGCACAATATACCCATTTCACCCCAAGCCATGTTACTTACTTTACTCACTTTTGGCTGGCTTGGTAGATTTGTAGATGACCACCTTAATGACGCAGTCGGGTAGCGGCTTAACGTATGCAGAAACGTTAACAAAACATACGATCACCGAAAAACCGGCGAGCTTCTAAGATGTTTATATCAAAGTGTTAAAGTCACAACGAGGTGAACAAGCGAAATGTTAAAATGAATTGCAACGGGGTTTTATTCCATGTGGATCAGTTTTCTTTACGCATGCGGATCTGTCGAGAGCAACGGACTGTGTACGAACTCCGTAGCTCCAGCAACTTCCTCCATTTGTCTCCGAAAAAAGTGCACTCTTGAACCGAATGGCGGAGTCCGCAAACGATCCCATGACCTTCGCAGCACGAGTCAGACGTCTTAACCAGTGGCCTCTCAAACAACACATACAACTTCAGCATGTTATTTTTAGAGATCTGGGTTTGCTTCCCTAATTCAGCCGTAACGAATCCTCTTGCAAATGGTGAGGTGCTTGGGGATTATGGCGCTAGCTCCATATAATTATAGACTAGTCATCACTCAGGATGTGGTGTATGCAGGATGTGATGTATTCAGGATGTGATGTATTCAGGATGTGATGTATTCAAGATGTGATGTATTCAGTATGTAATGTACTCAGAATGTGATGTAGTCAGGATGTGATGGACTCAGTATGTGAAGTACTCAGGATGTGATGTATTCATGATGTGATGTACTCAGGATGTGATGCACTCAGGATGTGATGTACTCAGGATGTGATGTACTCAGGATGTAATGTACTCAGGATGTGATTTAGTAGGGTGTGATGTAATCAAGATCTGATGTACTCTGATATGATGTACTCTGATATGATGTACTCAACATGCGTTGTACTCAAGATGTGATGTACTCAGGATGTGATGCACTCAGTATGTGATGTAGTCTAGATGTGATGTACTCAGGATGTGATGTACTCAGGATGTGATGTACTCAGGATGTGATGTACTCAGGATGTGATGCACTCAGTATGTGATGTAGTCTAGATGTGATGTACTCAGGATGTGATGTACTCAGTATGTGATGTAGTCTAGATGTGATGTACTCAGGATGTGATGTAGTCTAGATGTGATGTACTCAGGATGTGATGCACTCAGTATGTGATGTAGTCTAGATGTGATGTACTCAGGATGTGATGCACTCAGTATGTGATGTAGTCTAAATGTGATGTAGTCTAGATGTGATGTACTCAGGATGTGATGCACTCAGTATGTGATGTAGTCTAGATGTGATGTACTCAGGATGTGATGTACTCAGGATGTGATGCACTCAGTATGTGATGTAGTCTAGATGTGATGTACTCAGGATGTGATGTACTCAGGATGTGATGTACTTAGGACGTGATGCACAGAAGGCGTGATACACTCTAGATGTGATGTATTCAGGATGTGATGTAGTCACGATGTGATGTACTCAGGATGTGATGTAGTCTAGATGTGATGTACTCAGGATGTGATGCACTCAGTATGTGATGTAGTCTAGATGTGATGTACTCAGGATGTGATGCACTCAGTATGTGATGTAGTCTAAATGTGATGTACTCAGGATGTGATGTACTCAGGATGTGATGCACTCAGTATGTGATGTAGTCTAGATGTGATGTACTCAGGATGTGATGTACTCAGGATGTGATGTACTTAGGACGTGATGCACAGAAGGCGTGATACACTCTAGATGTGATGTATTCAGGATGTGATGTAGTCACGATGTGATGTACTCAGGATGTAATGTACTCAGGATGTGATGTAGTAGGGTGTGATGTAATCAAGATCTGATGTACTCTGACATGATGTACTCTGATATGATGTACTCAACATCCGATGTACTCATGATGTGATGTACTCAGGATGTGATGTACTCAGGATGTGATGTACTCATGATGTGATGTACTCAGGATGAGATGTAGTCTAGATGTCATGTACTCAGGATGTCATGTACTCAGGATGTGATGTACTTAGGACGTGATGCGCTGAGGGCGTGATACACTATAGATGTTATGTACTCAGGATGTGATGTAGTCAAGATGTGATGTACTCAGGATGTGATGTACTCTAGATGTGATGTACTCTAAATGTTATGTACTCAGGATATGATGCACTCATGATGTGATGCACTCAAGATGTGATGTACTAAGGATGTGATGTAATCAAGATGTGATGTACTCAAGATGTAATGCACTGAGGATGTGATGCACTCAGGATATGATACACACAAGATGTGATGTACTCAAAATGTGATACACTCAGGATGTGATGCACTCAGGATGTAATGTACTCTAGATGTGATGTTCTCTAGATGTGATGTACTCAGGATGTGATGCACTCAGGGTGTGATGTAGTCAAGACGTGATGCACTCAGGATGTGATGAACTCTGGATGTGATGCACTCAGGATGTGATGTGATCCATCTCACATCGGCAATCTTTACTCTTAAATACATTTCCAGGTACTAATTTTAGACTGGGAAGCCGTGTTAAGTTTAAGAATCTGCCTCGTCGCCAATCTGAGCACGTGATCACGTGGTGTTTGTAGCAGAAGCACATAAGCTTTTCATTCCACATCAACTCTAACAGCATGCACACAGTGCTGGACAATCGTTAACTTATTCAGTGACATGGGTTCATTAATCGTCTCCAGCGACTTTCCGTATTTGTCATGGGCTTATACACAGCAGTTTTCCTTATGCAACCACCTTTAATTTGATATATAATACAACACGCTTGCTGCCTTATTAACATCTTTTATATCATAACTGTGACACATCCTACTTCCTCATTTCCGCCATCCATGTTTATTTGGTCCAAAATTACTTTTTGTATGGCACTGAATATGTTAATTCTTACAATGTGATTTGATTTCGTGAAGGTTCTTTAGTTTCGTTTGAGTTTACTCTTAAAGACTGAATAATTTCCATGATTTTCAAAACAGTATTAATGTCTTAAAAGGGATATTTACCAATTTTAGCCATGATTAAAGAAAACAAATACAGGGTGTATTTGTAATGACTGTGGGATTATTGAAAGTATTGCCGTTCTAAGGTTTGTATTTACCTTTTATGTTGCATGAACTCCACAGTGTGTGAATACACAACTTGGAACGGCAATATTTTCAAAAACCCCACAGTCTTTAAAAATACACCCTATATTAAATGTTTTTTTGCGTATCCTTTTACAGGACTTAGCTGTCAACAGCAGCATCTTTCAGCTGTATGTTGATCTCTTGGCAAGATTACGCTCAGTAGTTTGCCATTGCTTTCTGAGCGGCCGGCTCAGTATCCCGCAAGTCACGAGCGGGGGTCGAACCGCCTCAGTTTTCGCTCCGCTACGAGACTCTGCGTGATAAACGGGATTACAGAGAGAAAGTGTTGTAACCCCACAGCCAGAGAGTCCGGCACACCCTATATTACCACAGGTTATTCGGTTTTGAACTCTTGTACATACTGGATCAAAATCTGGCCTCAGGGCCTGTAAGAGTTCATAGACATTATTCTTGTAAGTCAGACAGCTGTTAAGGCATAGGTAACATTTTGAATGACTCTGTCATTCAGTTCAATAGTGTACTTTTCTTGTGTTCTCCTGGGGGTCGTCGCTGGATTTGCGGAGTTCGTACTCTGTGCAACGCTGTCGGCAAGCGGCTCTACGGAAAGAGACCAAGTCTTATGGGATAAATCCCAGTGCAATGAAATCGATTTTCTCACCGTTATACTCACCTGTATTTTCTCTGAGTGTGGATTTACTGTTAAAAATTAGAAGTTAATTATGATTTCCAAAACCATACCGCAGCTATAAGTGGTAATAGAAGGGATTTTTAAAAGGTATGACCAAGAGTCAACGAAACAATAAGTTCCTTGATTAAGAGGCATTGGATGATTAATCGTCTTAAGTGACTACCCGTATCTGCCATGGGCTTATCCATCCATCCATCCATCCATCCATCCATCCATCCATCCATCCATCCATCCATCATGTGCCATGCCGATAAGCGTTGGCGGTCATGTTTTGCCATCTTACTCGATCACCAGAGTCGTGGATCAGCTCAGTGTTCCTGTCCCGACCATGCCACGTGGCCAAACTATCCAAGTATTTACTTCTCCGTCTTCCCCTTGGTCTCTTCCCTTCGATCTTGCCAGTTGTCACCAAGTTCTCCAAGTCGTTTCTTCTTATAACATGCCCAAAAATACGTATTATACGGTGAAAACAAAACTTGGAACGGCAATATTTTCAAAATATATCGGTATGCAGCCGACATGTTGTCATTGCGTTATAATACAACTCGTCTGCTACCATATTAATAACCGTGACATCTCCCTGCTTCCCATTTTTTTGTCGTACATATTTGTTTGGTCCAAACCTACTTTTTGATTGGCGCAGAATCTGTTAAATATTCCATCATTACGATTATCATGTAGCAGATTCTTTACAGAGCGTCGCTCTCATCACAAGACGTCGTACAAACCTTTGATCTTTCGGCAGATCTTCTGCACCAAGCATGATCATACCCAGGGTGTGTGTGATGCCCAGAGCCCACCTTCGTGATAGTCGACTCTTGCCGGCTGTTCCAGGAGCCGTGTCTTCCTTTACTGTTCTTTCCAAGTCGTCGTGACGTTTAATACAGCTAAAGTACTTGCCGTGACGTCTAATTCTGGCAAAGTACTTGCCGTGACGTTTAATTATGCCAAGTACTTACCGTGACGTTTAATACAGCCAAAGTACTTGCCGTTACGTTTAATTATGCCAAAGTACTTGCCGTGACGTTTAATTATGCCAAAGTACTTACCCTGACGTTTAATGCAGTCAAAGTACGTGCCGTGACGTTTAATTCTGCCAAAGTACTTGCCATGACGTTTAATTCTGCCAAAGTACTTACCCTGACGTTTAATGCAGTCAAAGTACGTGCCGTGACGTTTAATTCTGCCAAAGTACTTGCCGTGACGTTTAATTCTGCCAAAGTACTTACCCTGACGTTTAATGCAGTCAAAGTACGTGCCGTGACGTTTAATTCTGCCAAAGTACTTGCCGTGACGTTTAATTATGCCAAAGTACTTACCCTGACGTTTAATGCAATCAAAGTAAGTGCCGTGACGTTTAATTCTGCCAAAGTACTTGCCATGACGTTTAATTATGCCAAAGTACTTACACTGACGTTTAATGCAGTCAAAGTACGTGCCGTAACTTTAATTCTGCCAAATTACTTGCCGTGACGTTTAATACATAACTTATAAAAAGAAAATCTAAAACACGTGGCTTGAGAATCACTAAATGAGACAGTGGATCTTCACCACACACACAAACAGATAACAAAACTAGATAACATTTTGTATGTATGTTGACACTATAGCTTTGTAAGAATGCTCTAAGATTGTCAAAATCAATGCCAGAGGCAGACTGTCGTAGTGATCATAATTCGATCGTGTGTAGTCTAAGTGCGAAACTGAAAAACTTAAGAATAATAAAAATTAAAAAAAAACCAAAAAAATAACACAAAGTCTGCAGACAAATATATTGAAAACTATCAAAAACATTGGAGAAAATGTACCCATATCTCGAAGACACGAATTTCAAACACTTGAATGCATAAGTTCAATAAAAGAAAGATGGCAAGAATTGTAACAAAATATTGAGATATCAATGGATGAATATATCCCTAAGCAAGAAAATGGAAACACAAAAAATGGAAACAGGAAATGCCAGATCTCGTGGAGGCAAGCAAACTAGCAATGAATGACGACAAGAAATATAATGTATGGAATAAACAAATAAAGAAGAAATTCAATAAAATTAAAAAAGGACTGCAAATGCATGTAAAACATCAAGAATAACGATAATGAAATCTTTCACAAGAAAATAATGAACATGTCATTAAAGCGTTCTTGCTTAAAAACAAGGTGTATGAAGTCAATGGGCGGAAATATTGTAATGGACATAATGGATATCTTATGTCAGAACATATTGATGATTATCTGATAACTGAGGCGATAAACTAGGTATAAATAAAAGTGTACAAAGCCCACCAGCATTGAACGATTAGGTAAATATGCTATCATGAAAATGAAAGATGGTAAAAATTAAGGATTGGAAAATATCCCATCAGAGGTATATGATGTAATGGGAAAATTGTGTATATTGGAAATACCAAAGATCACAAATAAGTTATATATATATATATATATATATATATATATATATATATATATATATATATATATATATATATATATATATATATATATATATATACATATATATATCTTTGTATGGTGGCTCGCATTGTAGTCCATACACGAGCTTCTAGCTACTACTGATTTTTGCTGCGTGTGGATTATCTTTCCCTGATTCCAGTGTCCCACGTCATCAGGTGAATCCACTCCGACTTCAGAGGTAAATAAGTTATATGACACCCGTGAGATCCCATTAGACATCTGCATATCTGATTTCATCACTATCCAGCAAACACGGAACAATGGAATGCGAATAACATAGAGCAGTCAGTTTAATGACTCACGTTACCAAACTACTCTTTCACATTATAATTGAACAGATAAGAAATTACAACTATACAAGTTAGAAACGTAAACTGAGTTGTTTGCAGACTAAGGACAGAGGAATACAAGTGTTTGTTGCTGCTGTGTCCATGCTGATGGAAAGATTTATGAAGGTCAGCGTGGCCGAATAGATAAGTATGAATTTTATGAGCCACTAATACAGCGCGCGGTATATTTTAGATGTGTTTCATTCTGTGGATGTTGTTAAGCTATCTAGGAAGCTTCAAGGAACATTGGTAACATATTACAGGAAGCTGTATCACAGATTGATAGTATCATCCACACCAGAACAAGTCAATCGAATCGTGTTTAGGTTACGTCCTCAGAAAATTTGGGAGCCGAGGTGGCGTAGTGGTGTAGTGACTCTTGACTGCCGTCCCAGTAGTCGTGGATTCAAATTCGCATCGAATCGAATTTTCTTTTTTTTTAAATTGACCTGGGTTTCGGGGTCGACCCAGTTTAAAATGGGTAACAGAAAATGTGTTAGGAAGTGAAAGCGGCCGGCGTGACATTGACCACATCACTTCTGGTGAACCGAATGGTCTATGAGAATATGGGTCGTGCACCACTGTGCCTCAAGGCGCATGAAAGGGTAACCTTTTTACATGAGAGGAGAAGAAACGGAGATCAAGCCAGAAACAGGAAGATTAAATGTTAGGTAACGATAGAAGATGGGATGGAGATAATTGTCAACTGTCATTTACTGCCAATATAGCACCTTGCGGTGTTTGTCCGGGGGGGGCGGGGGGGGGGGGGGGGGTATGTGAGCCTGATAAATTAAGGCCGCCTGGCTAGTGCAGTCGCCACGAACTGTGCAGGTTAAGATTTTCTTTGTGCCCCCGACATAAAAAAAAAATCCCACACCTTACCGAGGGTTCAAACCCGGGTCTTCCGAAGGAGAATCCAGCGTTCTAACTACTCGGTCAGCCCGTCTTCCGATAGAGATAATAACCATTAAAATAAACAGTAAGATTAAATGTTAGGCAAAGATAGAAGATGGGATGGAGGTAATAACCATATGAAAAACAGGAAGATTAAGTGTTAGGCAAAGATAGAAGATGTGACGGAGGTAATAACCGGATGAAAAATTGGAAGATTGTATGTTAGGCAAAGATAGAAGATGGGATGGAGATACTAACCGGAAGAAAAACGGGAAAATTAAGTGTTGGGCAACAATAGAAGATGGGATGAAGATAATACGGCGAAAAACAGGAAGACTAAGTGTTATGCAGAGAAATATGATCAGAAGATGATCAGTCGATTGCCAACCCGGAACTGAAGACGGTCAGCGGTGAGCATTACGAAGAACGAGCAAAACAACTGGACGTATAGAAAGATCTCCTGCGCAGGCGTTGGCATATTAAATTAATATTATTACGATAATTAGATGTGCGTTGGTTGTCGCGATTAACACATCTGAGAGTCATTGTATCCGTAGATGTATGGTAATAAAGTTAACGATTCCCGATTACCTCCCTTCCTTTCCGTGTTTCAAACATTCGCTTTGAACCATAGTTCTGATTCTCAACATGTTTGATTCAGGTATAGTCCGTATAGTTATTACCGTACTCCTGCACTTCAATGTTGTACTTATTACCGTATTTCTGTAGCGTAATGTATCCCTTTGTGCATTTATGTAGCCTTCGTCTGATAATAATTAGATTCGTAAATAGATAATCACACATAATGTACTGCCATAGCGGGCTCGAGAAACATCAAAGGAGAACATTAGTTCAATGACGATCCTGCCAATTGGGTGTAGAATGTTAGGAATTCACGTAACAAAGACTACGGCGTAAGGATATGAGGTGAACAGTGCCTTCCTCGCCATCTATTCTGAAAATTATCCGTTCCACATTGTCTTTGAGTATTAAGAGCTTATGGCACAAGACCAGCAAGCAGATCAAAGAAATATGTTTAGGTTTGTTTTGCATATCCTTTTACAGGACATTGCCGTGAATACCAGAATTTTACTGCTGTTGTTGATGTCTTGGCAAGTGTACGTTCGGTAGTTTGCCATTATTTTCTGAACGACAGGCTTCCATTTCACTTCGTTAAAATCCAGTACAACGCAGTCTTCTGCCAAATCGCGCGCAGATGTGTTTCGAACGCGGGTAAGTGGGGTTACGAACTGCGTCCATAACTCTCTTCGCCACGGAGACCGGCATTTTGTTAGTGCCAGGCATATTTCGTGCGGCACCATAAGGGTGGAGTCATAGACCATTTCACAATCTCTAGAGAAGGAAGAGATTAAAACAAGAATTGCCATTGCGAAGGTAGCCTTTTGCCAGATAGAAAACATACTGACCAAGAAAAAGATATCAATTGAAACGAGAAAAAGAATGTTGAGGTGCTACATAGAACCTATACTTTTGTGTGGATGTGAAGCGTGGACAATAAGCAGTCAAGCTGAAAAACAGCTGATGGCTGTGGAAATGTGGTTTCTGAGAAAAATGCAAATAATACCATGGACAGACAGAAAAACAAATGAACAAGTCCCTTCAAGAAACAGATGAAGATCGCAAACTGATTAGAGACATTAGATGTTGACAGTCACAATTTTTTGTGATTGTTATGATAAGAAATGACTTGGAGAACTTGGTGACGACTGGCAAGATAGAACTTCTTCTTCTTCTTCTTCTTCTTCTTCTTCTTCTTCTTCTTCTTCTTCTTCTTCTTCTTCTTCTTCTTCTTCTTCTTCTTCTTCTTCTTCTTCTTCTTCTTCTTTTCTAAATCTTCTTCTTCGACAGCTTCTAAACAAATAACAAGTCTATATGTCTGTTTGTCTTTTCGTATGTCTGTCTGCCTGTTTGACTGCTGCACGCACAAGTACGCTCAACTACGTTAGTAGTTCGCAGTTAGCCAGTTAGGGATGTGCCGGCATGTGGTGGATGTATGGGTGGGTGGGGAGATGTGTGAGGGATGTGTGGGTCGGTGAAGGGATGTGTGGTGGGTGGGGGATGTCTGTGGGTGCGGGGTGTGTTGATTGGTGGGGGGGGGGGGGTATGGGTGCGGGGATGTGTGGTTGGGGGATGAGTGTTTTGCTGGGTAGTTGGAGGTGTGTAGATATGGGTTTGTGGGTGAGTGTGTGTGGGCTGGGAGATGAGTGTGTGTGTGGGAAGATGTGTGTGGGGGATGTGTATTAATATGGTAGGGTGGATTGGTGGGTGTTTGGTGGGTGTGTGTGTTTGTGAATGGGGTGTGTGGGTGAGGTGTGTGGGGGGATTGTGTGGGTGGGTTGGGGATGTGTATGGCTGGGTGAGGGTGTGTATGGGTGTGTGGTGGGGTGGGTATGTGGGAGTGTGGGGGTGGGTGTGGGATGTGTGTGTGTGGATGGAGGGGGTGGGTGATATGTGTGGCTGGGTGAGGTGTGTGTGGGTGGGATGGGGATGTGTGGGTGGGTGGGATGGGGATGTGTGGGTGGGTGAGGGATGTGTTTCATAACATTGTAATATGCATTGTTTATGTTTACAACATTCATTTGACAATGTATTTTCCTATGTGAATATATCATGCACTATTGATGAATAAAAGATGAGTGATTGGAAGGGCCGAATGTAAGACGGGCCTGCGTGCCCAATTTGTAACCTTTGTAAAATGAATTTGAATTTAATTTAATTCAATAGTAAGTGTAATTACTTCTTACGTATGTTGGGCGGCAGGTAGGGAGTAATGTATGCGTGTGTGTATGCATGCACATCAGTATATATTCTATATATATATATATATATATATATATATATATATATATATATATATATATATATATATATATATATATATATATATATATATATATATGCATAGGTGTGTTATGCTGGTGGGTAGGTGTGAAGGATTCATGGAAGATTTGTCTAGTCTTATGTCAACATCAGTAGAAGAAAACAAACCTTATCTAAGATGTGATGGTATGAAACAATAAACCATGACCGCCCTTGCCTATCGCCATTGCACATCTGTGCGTTATATACATGAATGTAAACTAAACTAAACTAATGTCCGTCTGCTGTCTGTCTGTATAAATTAATGTATGTAAGAGTGGGGCTTCAAATTAAAATCTGGAAAGTGTGATCATCATCATCAAGTGTCGTGCCGACTGGCGTAGGCGTTCATGACTCTCCACAGATCTCTGTCCTTGGTTTTCTGGATCAACTCTGTCGTTGATATTCCTCCATGCCACCGTCGCAATCCATCCAGCATCATTTCTCGTGGTCTGCCTCTGCCTTCCTTCCCCTCGATCCTTTCAGTTGTCACGATGTTCTCCAGCGCCTCTCTTCTCATCACATGACCAAACAAAAGCTGTTTGTCTCTTTCTTATTGTTGTATATAATGTTCTAGTTTTGCCAGCCTCTTTAGGGCACACGTCGTTAGTTACTTTGGCAGCCCAAGGAATTCGCAACATTCGTCTAAGGAACCACATCTCTGTTGCTTCCAATCTCTTCCTAATTTGTCCATTTATATTCCAAGATTCACAGCCACACAGCAAAACAGGTTCTATATAGCACCTCAGCACTCTCTTTCTTACATTCAATGATAGCGACTTATTGCATAAGATATTATTCATTTTTTGAAATGCAGCCTTTGCTTGCCCTATTCTGCCCTTGACCTCTGTTGTGCATCTTCCATCTGATGTTATAAATGTCCCTAGATATTTAAAACTATCCACTTGGTGAAGAATTTCCCTTCTATCTCTATTGCACATGTGGGTGTCACCTGTTTCTTTGATACCACAATTGTTACTGTTTTCTTGATATTCAAGGAGAGTCCCTTTTTTTGCACTCTTTGTTACTACAATGTTCAACAGTTGTTGTAGATCTGTTGCATTATCCGCTATTATTACTGTGTCATCTACATAGAGTTTATTATTTATATTATAACCTCCAAATATTATTCCTGGCTTTTCTTTGATCTCTCTCATTATTACTTCGCTATAGAGAGAGAATAGATCTGGTGGAAAAAAAAACACACACCCCTGTCTTACTCCCAACTTTATGTGTTCATAATTTCCTTTTTATTTCCCATTTACTTGCTGCTGTTTGGTTCCAGTAAATAGTTTTTATTATTCTAAGATCTTTCCCGTCAATGTTAATATCTTCCAACATTTTAATCAGTTCATCATGTTTTACTTTATCAAATGCCTTAGTATATTCTATGAAGCACAAATGTATGTCTTTCTTTGTCTCTACTGATCTTTCTAACAGTGTTCGTAATTTGAATAACGAAGACACAAACAACAGATTGCACGATTTATTGCCTGGCATATTTCGTTGCATCTCGTCAGGTACATACTGCAGAAATCACACAACTTACTTGAATTAACTAGATAAATCCTTCAAGTTGAAATATACACATATTCGCACAGTAATGTCAATTATCTACCACGGTAATTTTAAGCTGACTAACATGTCTTTCTGTTTGCACAATTCTGGCTTGCGTTGATTGATCATAATTGCTTCTGCAAACTTTAACAGGCGAGTATTTTGTATGTTAAACAACACGCGAAAGGCAGTGTCTCTGTCCACCACATGGCCACTTTCAATAATGTGTCTACCAATTGAAGATGCCGGGAGCTTCCGGTGTGTCGGCCCCACGAGGCTAGCATCTCCTGTGTGTTGTATCTTGTTGGCCCATTGAGGTATGTGTTCTGACACTCGTTTGTTAAGCTGTCTCTCTGTTCTACCAATGTAGAAGGCCTGGCATCTACATGTGAATTGGTAAATACACTTCGTTTGTGGCGTACAGAGGAACAGGCTCTTTGAATGCTGGTGTAGGAATCGGTACCGTTTTATATCTAATGACTGGAGTTGCAGCTGTAGTAAGCCGGTCCTGTAGACGTTGCATTACGTCATCCCCTCGAAAGATTAGCTGGATGTATACCTTAAGTTTAGGGACTGTAGTTACGTCTGGTTTTGGTTTGGGCTGTGTTCGTAATGTGTATATTGCATTGTTTGTACCTTTTCCTTCCACAAATCCATACTGTTCTTCACCAATTTCCATTTTTATTTTCTTCCTTGTTCTTCTCATTATAATTCTGAGTAGAAGCTTAGTGACATGATTTATGAAGTTAATTGTACGAAAATCTTCGCATTCAATTGCTCCTGGTATTTTTGGTATAGCTATAAATACAGATTTCAACATATCACTTGGTATATATCCACTGCTGTAAATATCATTCAACATGTTGGTGAATATATCTACTCCTAAATTCTCCCACTACTTCTAATTCTTCTGTTGTGATTCCATCTGTGATAGACATTACAATAACCATGCCACTGTCTTGTTACCTGCCAATATGGTTGTTACGGATGTCAGTAGAGTTAAGCACGTGAGATCACGGTGCATACGAACACGGTGACGTCATAAAGACATTTTAAATATGGCATCCCCACTTTTGATACGCACCAAAGAGGAGAGCATTCTGTTATACGTTGTTTGATTAGCATCCTCCACCTTTAGTGTACCACATCCCAGTTATAAACCAGACCTAGACCGAAGCAATTTTTATCTAGTTAGACAACTCAAAGAGTCGTTGGGAGGAAAGACTGTTCGGTCCAGTGAAGAGGTACAGCAGGTGATGCATGAGTGGTTACACACGCGACCAAGAGAATCTTTTTCTACAGGTATCCTAGCACTGCGCAAGAATCGGTAGCGATTCTCTCCGTGTTGGTAACTTACGGGGTATGTGAGCCGGTCGCTCAGAAAGCAATGGCAAACTACTGAGCGTAATCTTGCTAGTACACCAACAGCAGCTGAAAAATGCTGATGTTGACTGCAACGTCCCTTAAGGGATATGCAACATTTAAAAAAAAAAATAACACCAAAAAAAAAACAAAAAAACAATCCTAGCACTGTATCGGAACTGGGAACTCAGTGGTGACTACATCGAAAAATGAAACATTTGTTCTGTTCCTTTTAAGAATATAATCTCTCTCTCTCTCTCTCTCTCTCTCTCTCTCTCTCTCTCTCTCTCTCTCTCTCTCTCTCTCTCTCTCTCTCTCTCACACACAAACACACACCACCCACACTCACACACACAAACACACACCACCCACACACACAAACACACACATACACCACACACACAAACACACACACGCACGCACACACACACACACATATGTAAGGTTTTCATTTGACGCCTCCTCGTATATTCGTCAGTTTGTCGTGCATTCAAGCTTGAAGCGTTTTAACATTGAGCACTAATACTAGCAATCTAGAACGCTCGGTTTGAAGCTCAGCTTGTGTAACTATGGTTTCTGTTTGTTGGTTCACGTCTGTTTGTCAACAACATTTCAAACATCTTCCCATGTGAATGTACACAGCCAGGCACAAACAAGGAGAAGGAAAGGATTTTAACGTGCGAGCGATGAGGTCGGGTGTCAGGCGGAGAAATAGGGACTTTTGCCTCAACAACACTCTTCGATTTAGTGGCTAGAGAGTTGCGTGGACGCAATCGATACTGGAACACTCCACGGCGTCAACTGTGTCAGAAATTATCCATGTATGTATGCTTAATTAACAGTTTGTACATGTGGCTGTTTCGACTCCGATACGTTAAGTGCTTGTGTACTGGGCGGTGCTGTGGAGTTTGGTTAATACACATTTATTTAGCCAAGCGGGTTGTTGCAATCGCTGATAATTTTTTAAGGATATAACCAGCTAGAGGATTTACCTATACTTTATTATCTGTGATGTGATTCCCTACTGTTCCTTATGCTATTTTCTCAAAATATTTAAGGTACGTTCATTTACTATTTTTCTTCTTATTCTTCTTTCTCTTCTTTTTATTCCCCCTTCTCTTCCTCCTCCTCCTCATCCCTCTCTTCTTCTTCTTCTTCTTCTTCTTCTTCTTCTTCTTCTTCTTCTTCTTATTATTATTATTATTATTATTATTATTATTATTATTATTATTATTATCTCTCCTTCCGTATGACAGTAGAGGGTACTACCTGCTTTCTGATGGCGTCGAATGTTGGGCGGCGCTCACCTAACCCGACACTTCACATTGTGCCAATGGCTTCGGGTGGAGGAGCGCAGCTGGGAGGATATAAGCCTTATCCTGGTGTGAAGAAATACAACCTAACGACTAAATATCATAGCAGGGCAGACCAGACCATAAGCCTTGGCTGACAACTGGTTTAAGATGGAACGCTGACAGGCGGACAGATAGAGCATTGCTTTGCTGATCTGGTAATTCTGCATATTGTCCTCGATCCAGATGTTACCTTTCCCCTGAAGTAAACTAGACAGGTGGAGAGAGGCATCCTGCTGCATGGGTAACACATGATCTCTACAATTTAGCCCAGGCTTTGTGGTATGGAGAGGTGTCATTGTTTGCATTCTCCAATGCTTATTATGAATTTGGTTTTGGAATTAGCAAACAGAAGACACAGATTACGAAACAAATGGAGTACCAATATTTATTGACAACGCAGAGCTGGAGATAGAAGACCATTTTATATATCTAGAATCAGAATTAAACAATAAATTATCCCCGGATCAGGAAATCAACATCATGATTGGTAAGGCAGCAACAACAATGAACAGGTTAACAAAAAAGAGGCTCGGAGAAGAGGAAGCTTAAGGCCAAAATAAAAGTCATAGTCTATCAAGCCTGTGTCAGTAATACTCTTCTTTATGGCAGTGAAGCCTGATGAACATACTAAGACCAAGAGAAGCGTTTAAACAGCTTTCATATGCGGTGTATGCAAAAAATACTTGGTATTAAATGGCAAGACAAAATCACAAATACTGAGGTATTGGAAAGAGCGGGTTGTGTGACGGTTTGTTTCATGTTCAGTATTCGTACACTTGGATACGATAGATAGGACACATTAGGAGGATGAGCGACTGTAAAATACCAAAATACATCTTTCTTTTTTTTAGTGAATTAAAGATGGGTAAAAGATCTCGGCTCGGCCTCTACTACGAAACAAAAATGTGTGTAAATGGTATATGATTGAGACAGGCTTTGATATCGCACATTGGGAGCAAGTCGCCAGTTTTCTGTAAAGCGTTTGTAATGAAGTTCTACTTCTGTCCTGTATCCCTCATTGGGACATAGACCCTCAACCAACCCACGCCAAGCTTGCAGCTCCCTCCATGATGCACTCCCAATGTTACTTATCACTGTTTGTAATTATCTTCTCCGGGGGTTATAGGTCTCCCGATTTTCGTTCCTCTTGTGACAAGAGAGTGTCTAGTTATATTGTTCTCAGGTTTTCTCAATGTTATTCCTGTTTCAGGCCTCACGCTATTTCTTTTGTCTTGTGACAATAGAGTGTCTAGTTATTTTGTCCTCAGGTTTTCTCAATGTTTTCCCTATTTTAGATTTATCGCTTTTTCGTTTCTCTGGTAAAAAGGAAATGTCTAGTTATATTGTCCTCAGGTTTCCTCAATGTTTCCTATTTTAGATCTCCCGCTATTTCGTTCGGCTTGTGACAAGAAAGTGTCTGGTTATTTTGTCCTCAGGTGTTCACAATGTGTTTCCTTTTTTTATGTTTCGCGCTATTTCGTTCGTCTAGTGAAAAGAGGCCGGCTTCGTGGCTTAGAGGTTATGACTTTTCTCCGTAATCTCGTATACTCTCGTCGGTAACGTGATGACGGTTCAAATCAGCAGTGGTTCGAATCGCATTGGTAACTTACGGGGTACGTGAGCCGGCCGCTCAGAAAGCAATGGCAAACTACTGAGCGTAATCTTGCCAAGAAATCAACATACAGCTGAAAGATGCTGGTGTTGACAGCTAAGTCCTGTAAAGGATATGCTTTAAAAAAAAAAAAAGTGAAAAGAGAGTGTCTAGTTATATTATCCTCAGGTTTTCACAATGTGTATCCTATTCATTACCAGCGTCTTTTCCTCGTGTCCTGATTCATTGGAATGTGTTTACTTCTCTTTTAATGGATTTAGCATCATACTGTTATGGGGTATATGGACTTATTGTAACAGCTTGGGTAGAGTGGGTTAATGTAACAATAATATGGAACAGGGGTAAGAAACGCGTGGCTCGTTGCTTAAAGAATTAAAAACCAACTTCCCCCTATCATTTCCTGTCTTGTCTCTCGTTGTTATATCGAGATCCTGCGCCGGGTGTCAACTCTCTAGCAGTTTATGTTTTTTACTCTCCTAAACATCCCTAGACTGACACTGATAACATAATATGGTGAGGATCAATCATCCATCCAGTGGCGCGTCCTGTGTTATAACAACCTTTCGAAATGCCTGTCTTTTCTTTCATAAGCCAGATGTGCTGCCTTTGTTATTGCGTTGAGTAAATTATCTGTCACATCTAGAATCCATCAGCGTTGTGGTGTTCTTCTTCTCCACCTCCTCAGCACACTCCCTTCCCCCCCACCCCCACAATTATTTCCGGCTGCTTTAATTTTCTAGGTATCTGTTTAAAAAAAATAAGTAGTCTTCTTTCCTTCTTTACAGTGGCCATACTAGTCAGTGACCCTATCTGTCCAGTGTGGGTGGAGAAGGGAGTTAATCAGTCTGCTTATGAATCTCTGTTCAGTCGACAGGCTAAAAAACGCTAATCCACAAAACGCCAACCCCTGCAATCTCTCGATACCTATTAAACTATGGTCATAAAGTTAACATAGAAATCGTGTCTCGTATACTGCATTCGATGCACAATACAGTATCTATAGTATACACACAAATAGTATGAGACCTGAGTGATTAAACAATTCCGGCCAGTTTTGTGCAAACGGAAATAATTCGTGTTTAATTTGAGATTACCATGGATATAACAAATACTCCACATTTGTATGTGTTTCAAGTATTTCAGCGAACGTATTATTCATTTATTCACTTAATATGAATGTAACTCTGCAACATGCACCTGACGGGATGCAGCGAAACATGCCAGGCAGTAAATCGTGCAACATATTTTTGTGGCGTCTATGTTTAAACTACCTGTCTGGTGCTCTCACTGAGGATCCCGGTTTTCAGTATTTAGTGTCAAAATGTGCTCTATAATAAATGAAAGATGTGCCAATGATCTACTTTGCCCTTTATCACCCGTATTTAATCTCTGAACATATTTTTGGTTTAATCTTAAAGTCCACACCGTGTGGAGTGGGTAACAGTGTTTGTGCACAGTCCTCTCTCTCTCGTGTATATGCAAGAATTTCTGGTACCGGTGTCAAATCGGCTAGCATTTCCTATCTATGTCTCTCCCTTCCTCTCTTCCCCTCTATTTTTCCTCTCTCCCCCTCCATTTTTCCTGTTGCCACTAGATACTTCCGCTGTAACTTTCTCATGATGTGCACAAAGAATGTGGAATGTCCACTTCTGATGTCAGTATACTGTGTAATCTGTGTGTGTCAACCTCTTTCAAGATATTTTCATTATCCGTTTTTCTGTGCAAGGCATTCTCGTTATGGCTCGGTGTCTATCCACTGTGCTGCGAACGCCTACTGAAAGCATCCTACAATGCACAAAATCCGTGGCTGCGAGGACAAAAGATATTCTTTATGTTGTGAAATGCTGCATTTACTTGGGCTATTCTGCACGCAACTTCTTTAGTGCATCTTCCATCTGCTGTTAAGAAGGTTCCCGAATACTTAAAGACATTGGCTTGTTTAAGACCAGTTTTCTTTACGGAGCTGTTTCATTTTGAAAGACAGTTTTACAATAATTAACATTACATCTATATTTTAGTCATTGAGATTAAGACCTGTTATTTGACTTTATGTTGCTGTGCATTACATATCATCATTTCCTGGACATGTTGATTGGTCAGTTAAATGGAATGACGCTATCTATGTGTTTAAAACCCCTCATTTTCTCCTTACAAACGGGGAGAGGAACAGAGGCGGAGTAGCTCAAAAGTTAAGATGTCTGCCCCTGGCTTATACAACCCCGGTTCGACACATGCCATGGAGTTTATGACTCTTGACACTTAAGAAAAAGGATGGTATATACCCAACTGATTCTGGGGTAGTGCAGTGCACGTCTGATCTTGTCAGACAAGGACGAAATACTCGGAGAACCCGTATGAACGTCGCGCACGTCAAAAACATTTATCGGCAGCTGGACATCGAAAATATTTGTATATTAATAATATTATTATTAGTAATTAAGTAACTAAATAACTCTGCCTAAACTGCCAAGGCCTGACACTGATAACATAATGGGGTGAGGATCAATCATTCATCCAGTGGCACATCTTGTGTTATAACAAACTGTCGAAAGTTCCCTCATTCAAAAGCCCGATGACCAGCCTCTGTTGTTGTGTTCTGCCAGGCAGTAAATCGTGCAACATTTTGTTTGTGACTTCTGTGTTTAATCTAGCTGTCTGCTGATCTCATTGAGGATCACGGTTGCAGTGTCTAATGTCAAGATGTGCTCTGTAATAAACGATAGATGTGGCCATTGATCTGCTTTTCCCTTTATCATATGTAATTGTGTTTGTCGTTCTCTGTGTTTTTAATTCATACAGCACAAATGATGTAACGCTCTTCACCATCATATGCCCTGCCTGCTGGCGTAGGCGTTCATGTCTCTCAGCAGGTCTCGGTCTTTGGCTTTCTTGATCAACTCAGCTGATGATATTCCTCCATGCTAACTATCCAGTCGATCCTGCATCCGTTTTATTGGTTTGCCTCTGCCTCTTTTCCCATTTATCTTTCCAGTTGTCACGGTGTTCTTTGGTGCCTCTCTTCTCATCACATGACAAAAGAAAGGAGTTTGTTTCACCCTTATTGTTGTATATAATGTTATAGTTTCATTTGCCTCATTCAGGCAATCGTTGTTACTAACTCTGACAGTCCAGAGAATTCGCAACATTCGCCTCAGAAACCACATCTCTCTTACTTCTAAGTTATTCCTAATTTGTTCATCTACATTTCAAGATTCACTGCCATACAACATAAAACGGTAATTTAACGCCCTCGTTAAATATTCTAAGTTTGATATTAAGATACTCTCCCACTGTTTATACTCGACACCGCAGTATACAAGAGGAAAAAGATGAGAGGATGAGATTATGAAATTCTAGGTTTAACTTCTGGAGCACTTATGGAGATACCCATGTGCACTGAAAGTTATCCTTGACCACAATTCAAACCATAAACTTAATTTTTCAGCTGTTGATTTTCGATGCGAAAGAGATGTGAAAAATAAATTACGCACGCAACGCGACAATAATAAGAAAGAGAAAACATCTTTCTGTGAGAGGCATAGGAGAACACCGTGACAACTGGAAAGATCAACGAGAAAAGAGGCAGAGAAATTATGCTGGGTGGACTGTGACGATGCCACTGAGGAATATAATCAACTGCGTTGATCCAGAACACACTACACAAATCCGAGATACATTGAGAGGCATGAACGCCTTTGCCAGATGGCATGGCACATGATGAAGATTGCACAGTGTGAGATGTAAAATATCAGACATGCCTACATGTCTCATTCTCAGCGCTTTGAAACTGAAATTCGTTCGCTCCCTACTTCCTTCTATAACTCAAATCATAGTGAGGGATATATTTTATAATGTGGTATGTCGGAGCAGTCCCGTAGTTTGGTTTGAGATCTTTTAAAAATATCACATAACCACGAACGTTTTAGCGACCGATATGTCCGACCACACTTATCTCAAAGAAACGGTCTGTTAATTCTGTATAACAAGAAATAAATTCATTGGTATTGATTAGCAATCGAAGAAGGTACGTGAAAGGTGAATACATCAAAGGACACACTAGACTAAATTAAGCACTGAAAACAGGTATAGACAGTCTGGGATTCGAACCTGTCACCTTCAAATGACATATAGCTTGTCTGATGAAGTAATTGTACTTTAACGCTAGAAGTGGTAAGACCATGAACTTGACAATGACAATGGTCTTGCCTCCCCGAAGTTTGAGAACCTATGTCTAGTGATAGGAAAGGTGGCTAAGCTAACAACTTGGCCACCTGCTTCTCGTTCACATACCTTATATAAGGACGACGCTGACCTGTACGGTCACAATGAAATGAATACTTGTCTTATGGCGATTGCACAGGTCTCCGTGTATTCATCCTCCTTAGATAAGTCAAAACTGCCGTTGACTGCCTATAATACCTTGCGGTAGGTGGGGGAGGAGGGTTTGAGGGGGTAGGGGAGGGGTCTTGAGCCTGTGGAATATAAGTAATTTTACAAAATGAATTAAATGGGCTAAAACTGCCGTAAAGCTGTGGAAATGAAACCAAAAAAAAAAAGCATTTAAAGTGCAAGAACGCCGGCTTCAGTGCTACGGGTATATCCCATACGGCTCGGTCTCTTTCCACAGAGCGGCCCATCGAAAGCTTCGCACAAAGCACGAATTCCGTAGCTTCATCGACGACCCACAGGAGTCTCCCAGAAAACTGTTTTCATGAACCGAATGTCGTATCCCGGAATCGAACCCATAACCTTCAGAGTGCGAGGCAGGTGGCATTAGTACTTCGTCACTGAGACTTCCCCGTGGAAATGGAGATATGAAGTGTAAGGGGAGATAACAAAAAAAAGGAAGTGTGTGGGGAGATAACAAAAAATGTAACGGGAGATAACATTACAATAGGAGATTAAGGGGAGATAACATAAAAAATGAAGTGTAAGTGGAGATAACACACAAAGGTAGTTTGAGGGGAGAAAACATTAAAAAAAAAGTAGGAAGTGTAATGGACTTTACAAAATACAATTGCTAGAATCTGAGGACGTTTGCTGATGAAGGTCGGTCGCCGCAACGTCTTCTGTTTGCCACATTTGTAAAGCTGATCTGCACTTCGTGTTTTTATATTGTTTACGTATGTTTTTCAGTTACAGAGTTTTACCTGTTAGTTGCAACAGGAACTGTTGTTCAACTGCTCTATGGGTATATTTCTGCATGTTATCACAGCTGGGTAAATGATCTGTGGAAGGATACAAAAACAAATCAGACAGTCCTTCAAGAAGTAGATGAAAGCCGTAAACTGAATACAGAAATCAGACTCAGACAATAAAGATATCTTGAGCAGATAATGAGAACAAATAAACTTGAAAACTTAGTGACAACTGGCAAACTTGATGGAAAAGGGCAAATGGAAGACAAAGGGATAAATACATGGGTTGTTTGGCCACATTGCATAACAGGCACACGAACACGGACCTGATCAAAGACTGGTGATTATGTGATGGCGAGCAGTTACTTTCCACGTCTGTCGGCACGGTACATGATGATAGTCTATACAACCCAGGCCGAGATACGATCTTCTTACATCCTGTCTGAATTTAAGTTATTCATACACACTTACTGACATCCACGTCCAGACACACACGCGCACAAATGGTCGGCTTTCTCTGTCCAGGGCAGGACTAGATCAGTTGGAAACCGGTTTTTGTCCTGCCTGAATGTACCGATCCAGTTTGTTTCATGTTGATTCCTCTTAATTCCCATAGCGCGTGTCTGGTGTCCAATTTTATCTTTTCAACGGTTTCATTTTATGCAATAGTCTTACATTTGTGATTAATAGCTGGCTGGCACGGCGGAAGCATCTTCGCATGAATTGTCGGGTTATTTTGTCTGGTGTCTGCCAGCCGCAACATTGAGGTTTTACTTTCACTGTATTCTATAAATTAGAAGTGGCAGTCATCATCTCCATGCCGAAGTGGTTAAGCCGCAGGCCTCGCGAGGGTTGTTGGTTCGATTCCGGACTCGGTCATTCTGTTCCGAAATGTAGTTGTCTCGTAGGCTCTGGGATTCGTCGCTGAAGCACCGGAGTTCATGCTTTGTGTGACGCCTATGACATGCTCCGTGGCGAAGGCGTTACGGACGCAGTTCGTAATCCCGCATACCCGCGTTCGAAATACAGCTGTGGACGATTTGGCAGCAGACCGCATTACATTGGTTTTTATGAAATGGTATGAGTGCCGGCCGTTCAGAAAGCAGTGGCACAATAGTGAACGTAAACTTGTCCAGGAATAACAAACAGCCAAAACCAAAATGCTGGGGTTGACTACTACGTCCTGTAAAGGATATGCTACAACTGTTTTTTAAAATGACACGCCGCCCTGCGGAAAGAGACAGAGCTATTATCGATGAAGTCTATCCCTGATATGCCATGCCGATAGAGATTAGCGGTCAAGTTTTACCAGTTCCCTTGCCTCAGTATTTTCATCAGTTTGGTGTCTAAAGAGCCTTCTGTACCTGTGTTCGTATTGGACGATTCCTGCCTCTTCTCCCATTAACCCTGCCTTCCTTCGCTGTTCTGTCCTAAACACAGTGACATTTACAATTATTATCTGAGATATGATGATGTTTATGAGCCAGCGTACTTCGATGTTCAACACTTTTAGAACGTCAATATTTTTCGTTTGGATTGGGTTGCGTTGAGCCAAGAACCGACATCACAGCACTCGGGACTTTCTCATGCGTGCTCAGTCCTCATCTGCAACTGCCAGCGAAGAGTCCCATTACTGATGTTACCAGTAAAATGTCTGATTATATTTCCGTCTGGAATGGATACGTGCTAACTATTTCACCTAATCTAGACTTGTAGAGTACTGACTATTGAAACCGCTCAACAGTCGTGTTTGGTAAATTCGGGATGATGTTCATTCACCAAGTGGCTCATGGGATATGGCGAGTTGATGCATTGCAGCAAAATATATGTTAACTAATTCAGACTAAAATAAACAAACAAACAGTCATATAACTGCAGTTACGAAAATAACAGAAATCGTTTTCTGTGATTAATGTTTAGCTGGCTAAATAAACACCATTTGTTATGGTTTATTATTGTTCAGTTTGTCTTATAATTACATGCCAAGCCATGATGACGTAATGGCTAATGCAGTCCCCTGCTGGTGCAATGGCTGTGTTTTCCCCCAAATCCCCCCTCCCTTGGAAACTGCATTCTTGTGTGACTGCATAACTACACGTTCGATCGTTCCTCTTACATTCTGAGATAAAGCAGGCATGGTGATACTGACCGTATCAAACGTTGCGTGCTGTGATTTAAACCAATATGAACATAGCACAGAAAACTCCCAATATTTACCATATAAATGGTAAATGGACAGCAAGGGTGCGAGTTCGTTCACCTGTTTATATAGAAGTAGTCCCCGGTGCGTTGGAATGGAGACTGCTTACAATGCAATGCCTAAAACCCATGGAGGAAATATCAAATTATGCCAGCGTCAAGCCAGGCTGTATGGGCTGTGCTGAATAATAATCTGCTACATCGTCATGTATTTCTCTGAGCCTTGAGAGGAGACCGGTTCTGGCGAAGGGGTTCGAATACAATTCGTAATCCCGCATTCTGCGTTCGAAACACAGCTGCGAGCGATTTGGAAGCAGACCGCCTTTCATTGCTTTTCTAAACAAAAGGTATGAGCGGCGGTCGTTCAGAAAGCAATAGCAAACTACTGAACGTAAACTTGCCAAGAAATCACAAACAGCCACACACACAAAATGCTGGGGTTGACTGTAAAGGAAATGCAACTAACTTTTATTTTTGGGAGGGGATGGAGAGTTCTGAAAAAACATTCCGAATGGAGATGGTCCTTGATGGATGGACACGTTATCGGAAGAAATAAATTGTAGAACTTGATGACATCTGGCAAGATCGAGGGGAAATGAACAAGGGGAAGGCAGAGAAGTAACTATCTGTATGGCTTGGCCACATGGCATGGTCGAGACAAGAGTACAGAGCTGATCCACGACTCTGGTGATCGTGCGAGATGGCGAAACATGACCGCCCGCGCTTATCGACATGGTACATGATGATAAGGATTGGGATGATGGACCTTTGGTGCCGGGCGGGCTGGAGAGTCATTACACCCACCTCACTCAAATTGGTACCAGCTCTTTTGAGGACCTGAACGTCAGTGCATCGGACTTAACAGGTACAGATGGGTCTTCTAGAAGATTCATCAGCCAACCAACCAATCAACTAACCCTGAATCATATACGAACACACTATGATATTTATATTGCAAATTCGTAAATCGAATTCCCTTTCCATCCAAAACAAATCACATATCGCATTGTAAGAATCTATCTTAATGAACGTTTTGTCTGCTAATCTATTGAATGGTAGTTCTGATTGTGATAACATCAACAGCCCATGACTATCTGCGACTCGGAGATTAGCAGGACAGCTTTAGAATCACCCCGACTGTATTCGTTAGGTTGTCCTGCTTTCTCTGGGGGGTTTCAGATAGACAGGCGTATCGCTGAGATCTAGCCAACACGTAATGCTATCTCTCCAATATTAATGCCATCCCGAGACAAGGAATTTACGTATGATTTTCGTGTTATTAGTTTATGGCACCGATTTTTTCCCCTTTTCTTAGTAGTACTGGTGGTGTCATTGTAGTAGTAGTAGTAGTCGTAGTAGTAGTAGTAGTAGTAGTAGTAGTAGTAGTAGTAGTAGTAGTAGTAGTAGTAGTAGTAGTAGTAGTAGTAATGGTGGTCTTTGTAGTAATAGTCGTAGTAGTAGTAGTAGTAGTAGTAGTAGTAGTAGTAGTAGTAGTAGTAGTAGTAGTAGTAGTAGTAGTAGTAGTAGTAGTAGTAGTAGTAGTAGTAGTAGTAGCAGTAGTAGTAGTAGTAGTAGTAGTAGTAAGAGTAGTAGTAGTAGTAGTAGTAGCAGCAGCAGCAGCAACAGCAGCAGTAGTTGCAGTAGTAGTAGTAGTAGTAAGAGTAGTAGTAGTAGTAGTAGTAGTAGTAGTAGTAGTGGTAGTAGTAGTAGTAGTAGTAGTAGTTTCTGTTGTATAGTAGTTGTTGTTTCTGCTCATACTATTGTTCTTGCTGTTCTTTATCATCATTATCATCGTCTTGCTCTTCTGTTTTCTTCTTCTTTTCTTCTTCTTCTTCTTCTTCTTTTTCTTCTTCTTCTTCTTCTTCTTCTTCTTCTTCTTCTTCTTCTTCTTCTTCTTCTTCTTCTTCTTCTTCTCCTTCTTCTTTTCCCCCTCCTCCTTCCTCTTCTCCCCTCCTCCTCTTCTCCTCCTCCTCCTCTGCTTCCAATTTCTCCATTTCATTATGCTAGAAAAAAATCTCTCAGTACAAGGGTACTTGAGTTATTCACGTGCAAATATTTTATATTTTTCTGATATCATAAAAGTCAAATTATGTGTTATCACCTTTGCTAGTTTATGTTTATTTCTTCAAGCAATGCTTGCAGTAACTATATCACATTCCAGTTCGTGCTCATTGTTACTATTCGGGAGTAAAAGTTCTTTTTATAGAACGCAAGTTTGCTGCAGGGGCAGATGACCACACAATAACTCAAAACTCTGTGATAGAGCTTCGGTAAAAGGCGTCCCTACATTACATCTCTCGGGGAAGACAGAATGTCTTCGTGACGGAGTCATCATCATCATCATCATCATGTGTCATGCCGATAAGCGTAGGCGTTCATCTTTCGCCATCTCACTCGATCACCAGAGTCGTGGATCAGTTCAGTGTTCTTTCTCGACCATGCCACGTGGCCAAGTCATCCAGGTAGTTACTTCTCTGCCTTCCCCTTGTTCCCTTCCTTTCGATCTTGCCAGTTGTCACCAATTTCTCCAATGTATTTCTTCTCATAACGTAATCAAAACAGTTTTACTGTCTACAACTAATTTCTCTAATCAGTTTACGATTTTAATTTGGTTCTTGTAGGACTTTGTCATTGGTTTTTCTGTCTGTCCATGGTATTCTTTGCATTTTCCTCAGAAACCACATTTCCACAGCCATCAGATGTTTTTTCAGCTTGACTGCTCATTGTCCACGCTTCACATCCATACAAAAGCACAGGTTCTATGTAGCACTTCAACACTCTTATTCTATGTTGTGTGAATTCTGCAGTATGTACCTGTCGAAATGCAGCGAAATATGCCAGGCAATGACTGGTACAGTCTATAATCTGTATCTTCGTTATTCAAATTCACTACTGGTAAAACATTGTTTTGACTCTTATTCTCGTTGCAAATGACATCTTTTTATTGGTCAGTACGTTTTCCATCTTGCAAAAGCTACCTTGGCCATAGCGATTATTGATTCTAATCTCTTTCAAGGCATCTCCCATCAGACTTTATGACTGTTCCAAGATATGTGTATCGATTTACTTATTTAAGATATTCCCATTATACTTGTATATTACATTGTGGTATTTCTTTCTTCCTAGCGACGACCATAATCTATGTCTTCTTCCAATTTAATTATATCCCTATTTGTTCACTGTGTGCAATAACTTCATCTACTAAATATTGCTGATCCTGCTCATTGTCTGCAATCAATACTATATCATCCGCATATCTAATCTTAGAAATGTTTTCGTCCTCCAGTGTTGATTCCTTTCATATCTTCTACATTAGTGAAAATCCTTTCACTGTACAAGGAAACAAGATCTGGAGACACTACACAGCCCTGTCTCACACCGCTCTTAATATTTTGATATTTACCTGCTTCTTTATCAATTCTTAGTGACAGCTAGTTGTTTCCAATACATATGTGTCTTTTTTACAAGTCTAACATCTTTCCCATCAATTTATGGATCTGCAATCATCTCTATCATGTTGACATATCTTACTTTATTGAAAGCCTTTGTGTAGTCAATAAAGCAAAGCTGTAGGTGATGAAGTGGTAAAACCATTTAAATAAAGCAAAGCTGTTGGTGACAAAGTGGTTAAATCATTTCAGTAAGGCAAAGATGTAGGTGACGAAGTGGTTAAATCATTTCAGTAAGGCAAAGATGTAGGTGACGAAGTGGTTAAACTCATTTCAATAAAGCAAAGATGTAGGTGACGAAGTGGTTAAACTATTTAAATAAAGCAAAGATGTAGGTGACGAAGTGGTTAAACCATTTCAGTAAGGCAAAGATGTAGGTGACGAAGTGGTTAAATCATTTCAGTAAGGCAAAGATGTAGGTGACGAAGTGGTTAAATCATTTCAGTAAGGCAAAGATGTGGGTGACGAAGTGGTTAAATCATTTCAGTAAGGCAAAGATGTAGGTGACGAAGTGGTTAAATCATTTCAGTAAGGCAAAGATGTAGGTGACGAAGTGGTTAAATCATTTCAGTAAGGCAAAGATTGTGGTGACGAAGTGGTTAAACCATTTCAGTAAGCAAAGATGTAGGTGACGAAGTGGTTATAACTATTAAATAAAGCAAGATGTAGGTGACGAAGTGGTTACACATTTCAGTAAGGCAACGATGTAGGTGACGAAGTGGTTAAACCATTTCAGTAAGGCAAAGATGTAGGTGACGAAGTGGTTAAATCATTTCAGTAAGGCAAAGATGTAGGTGACGAAGTGGTTACATCATTTCAGTAAGGCAAAGATGTGGGTGATGAAGTGGGTGACGAAGTGGTTACACCATTTCAGTGAGGCAAAGACGTGGGTGACGAAGTGGTTAAACCATTTCAGTAAGGCAAAGATGTAGGGACGAAGTGGTTAAACTATTTAAATAAAGCAAAGATGTAGGTGACGAAGTGGTTAAACCATTTCAGTAAGGCAAAGATGTAGGTGACGAAGTGGTTAAACCATTTCAGTAAGGCAAAGATGTAGGTGACGAAGTGGTTAAATCATTTCAGTAAGGCAAAGATGTAGGTGACGAAGTGGTTAAACTCATTTCAAGTAAAGTAAAGATGTAGGTGACGAAGTGGTTAAATCATTTCAGTAAGGCAAAGATGTAGGTGACGAAGTGGTTAAACCATTTCAATAAGGCAAAGATGTAGGTGACGAAGTGGTTAAACTATTTAAATAAAGCAAAGATGTAGGTGACGAAGTGGTTAAACTATTTAAATAAAGCAAAGATGTAGGTGACGAAGTGTTAAACTCATTTCAATAAGGCAAAGATGTGGGTGACGAAGTGGTTAAATCCTATTCAGTAAGGCAAAGATGTAGGTGACCGAAGTGGTTAAACCATTCAGTAAGGCAAAGATGTAGGGTGACGAAGTGGTTAAACTATTTAAATAAAGCTAAAGATGTAGGTGACGAAGTGGTTAAACTATTTAAATAAAGCAAAGATGTAGGTGACGAAGTGGTTAAACTATTTAAATAAAGCAAAGATGTAGGTGACGAAGTGGTTAAACTATTTAAATAAAGCAAAGATGTAGGTGGCGAAGTGGTTAAACCATTTCAATTAAGCAAAGATGTTGGTGACGAAGTGGTTAACCATTGTAAGCAAAGATGTAGGTGACGAAGTGGTTAAACCATTTCAGTAAGGCAAAGATGTAGGTGACGAAGTGGTTAAACTATTTAAATAAAGCAAAGCTGTAGGTGGCGAAGTGGTTAAATCATTTCAGTAAGGCAAAGATGTTGGTGACGAAGTGGTTAAACCATTTCAGTAAGGCAAAGATGTAGGTGACGAAGTGGTTAAATCATTTATCTCACGTTCTGAAGGTCATGGGTTCGTTCCTGGACTGCGTCATCCAGACCACGAGTGACATTTTCCCGGAGACTTCTGGAGCTACGGAGTTCGCGCTTTGTGAGATGCTCTCAGGTGACTTATGTTCTGCGGAGAGAGACCGCTCATTGCTCGGCAAACCCGGTGCAACGAAGGTGACCTGTTCGACTTTAGTACTATGTAACATCTCACCCCTACTGCATTGCATGACTCGTATTTTTACACAAAAACGTGTGGAGGTTCCCCCGTAGACAAATTGGCGGAAACCAATAGAAAACCATCGTACTTCTCTAGCACAATATGATCTTACAACGGACACAGCTTCAGATAAACAGGAGCATCCTCGCCTTGTAGACAAAGTCAAATGCATCAGTTTCCCCCAGCACCGTCAGCATGCGACCGAATGCAAAAAAATGTGCAATGATTCATTGGGACATGACATATTTACACAATGAGTATGAACACTAATGGTACATTAGAGCTTATCAAACAAGAAATGAAACGACTAAATATTATTATTATATTCATGAGAAAGAATGGTTGGCCTCAAGAGAGTGTGCAAAAGATAAAGGGCCGAACTTGTTTGCCCTGGCCATACAGACGTGCAAGGGAATGAGCAGGCTGATAAATTGGCAGAGTATGCACCTCTTGGTGGTAGATTACTTATGGACAAGGGAGAGGTGGTCGTGCGCCTGTGGTGCCCTGTGGAGAAGACGGGAAAACAGATTGAGAACCCGTATATGGGAAGAATGATATTGCGGGTGATCGGCAGGGGTTCTGGAAGAATGTCAAAACTGAAAAGGAAGACCAGGAGAACTTTCAATCAGATACGGTGGGAACGATTAACAGTATGACTCTTCGCTGGCTGTTGAACGAGGGGACGGAGCCCGTATTGAAATTCCCTGAGTGCAGTGATGTCGGTACTTAGCTCATCTCAACTCCACTCAACTATTTTCCAGGAATAGGGACCCCATCTAACGACCAGTAGCTTGCTCTGACTTGTACTTATCTTTCCTCTCGTGCCTAAGGTGGCGCATAGGGCAGAAGTCTTGGCTCTCTATGTTTGTGCGAAGCGTCAAACATGTTGAGCCAGAAATCTGATTCTGTAACAGCTGGGAGTTTTATGATGGCGGATTGTCAAGCCGCCGATCAACCGTCTTTAGTCAAGCTAGAAGAAAACACGTCCCGCCATCTTGACCCAAGCCGGAAACTCTTACTAACAAATGGTATCCTAGAGTCTCGTGCAAACGGCCCTTCCGTCAATTCCTTTGATTTTCAGTTTTGAGACAAGCGTAGCGACGAGCGTATGACTACTGATAGGATCAACCAGATATCAGTCGGATAGGCAGACTGACCGCCAGAACAGACCACACAGAAATAATATTATTATTAACAGTAGTAGTTGTAGTAGTAGTAGTAGTAGTAGTAGTAGTAGTAGTAGTAGTAGTAGTAGTAGTAGTAGTAGTAGTAGCAGCAGCAGCAGCAGTAGAAGTAGCAGTATTAGTAGTAGTAGTAGTAGTAGCAGTAGTAGTGGTAGTAATAGTAGTAGTAGTAGTAGTAGTAGTAGTAGTAGTAGTAGTAGTAGTAGTAAGTAGTAGTAGTAGTACAAGTAGTAGATGCAATAGTAGAAGAAGTAGTAGTAGTACATTAGTATATTAAATGATATAAGTTACTTTAAATATGTTCCTTGCATGCCAGTTTGCGCGTAATGTGAAACCTCACTAACTCGTATGAATCATTGAGGTGGAGTTTTTATCATAGTAACATCCTAGCGATGTGTGTGACCATATGGACAGAGATAAGCGTGACTGCATCGTGAATACACGAATAATACTTCGGCGGAAACACTTAAATCACAAATAACAGGTATTTTTCAAATGTGGAGCAGTTGTTATCCCCATGGTGATTTGAAATTTAAAAAACGAACTCTTTTTATTTGAATATAATTGGCTAGAACCGTCTAAATGCTAAGGCCTCACTATATTTGAGCAGTCTTTTTTCTTTTTTTTGTTCCTCGTCGATTACAGCCGCTTATTGTTTTTTTTTTTTTTTTTTTGGGGGGGGGGGGTGGGGTGGGGGGGGGGGGTAAAGTTATGGCGATAGTTTACTATCTAACAGTGACTGGATTTCTTTCCCCACTGTTGCATCCATGTTCCCTGGGATGCTAGCTTTAGGATAGAACTGAAATGTTGACGGATTCGATAAAATATCCTCCTTTTTTCCTTTCGTAGTCAGACTTGTCCATAACCACTACGCCACATTCCTTTTCTGGTTTCAGTATTATTAGGTTTTGTTGGCTTACAGTGATTTCAGAGCGATGATGTGCTATTTGGTAAATAGACATTTCTTTTTAGATGGCGTTACGGCAATATTGATGGTCTATATCTACCAGTTTGGCTTATCCGACCGAGTCAGCAGAAGATGGCGTGAGCTTCGAGATCTGATCAAACAGCATTTCGAAATGAGTCTGTTTCCATTCTCTTGAGTACGGTCAAGGAAACATTATGCACATATTTACTGTGGGTGTCGAGCGTCTAGGCTGTAGTCTTTTCCTAGCTTAATGATTTGAAAAGACAAATGCCCCAGAAGAGATTGGAATAGAGCTGGTGAGCAGATATAAGCAACTCCATGTACGAAAGAAGAAGTATTAGATACACTATGAAGGCCCCAGATACAACGAAATCGATATAGTCGATGGTTGAATGGGGCCATTCGTCTCAAGAGTTGGAATTGGAATTGGAATAGATCTGGTCACCAGGCTAATGAACACAATATATGATACCAGACGTACCTGCTAACGTATGTAAATCTATGTCAATTGCAAATCCGAAGAAATCACGCGCCTTTGACTCTGATCAACATCTAAACATTAGTAGAGTGAATCACATGACGATGTTTTTGCTAGGAAATATCATGCAAAAACTTGGGAAGAAAATACAAACCGGAATGAGGAAAGAACAATGTGGGTTTGTAGAAAGAAAGGGTTCACAAAATGCTGCGTATTAGCATTCGGTAGAAATAAAATAATGACGCAAATGTTTGCTTCATTGACTACACAAAGATTAAGTTAGACACGTAGGCATGATAACAATAGTTGCATGTCTACAGATTAACGGGGCAGATCTTAGACTTGCAAAGAACATGTGTTGAAAACAAAAGCTGCCATAAAATTCCATAACAAAATTGGTGAATATTAACCAATCATCTTCTACTTGTTCTTTCCCTGCGTCTCCTGCCCTCCAACTTTCCCGTTGTGACTCAAGCTTTCCCCTTTTATGACATACCCAAAGATGCGAGTAACTAGTACTCTTTGTGAGTTACCTTCTTTCAAGATGTCTTCATTGCCTTTTCTATCCGTCCACAATGCTCTCATGTTTCTAAAAAAATCACATCTTTGCAGCATACATATAATTTCTCACTTTTTTGCTAATAATCCATGATTCGTATCTGTACATCATGATTGGCCCAATAGAGCTCTTATAAATACTTCTCCTCACCTATATGTACATACACTATGCGTTACCCGTAGTACATTAAATGACTAAAGAGAGAAAACCAAAATCTAATCTTACACCTCAGAACAGGCCATTTCCCAGTTAACAGACCTCTAAACAGAATAGATCCACTGCGTGAACCGAACTGTAGGCCTTGTTTTAAACCTATGGAATCGCTTGAAAGCCTCCTGCTAGAGTCCCTAAGTTAATTTACCTTCGACACAAACTTTTTCCAACACAATCGGCTATCAACAACACACTATAACCATTAGCAACTCACCCGTTTGCTTTAATTGAAAAGGATGTGGGCTTTTGTGAGAGAGCAAATCAAAAACTGTCAAGAGCAACCTGCTTACAGGTAAAGGAATTATATGATCATCATCATTATTATAATCGCTATCATCATGATCATCACTATCATAATCATTTTCAATATCATCATAATCACCATAATTACTGTTTGATAATTGCAGTTGCTGTCAGAAATTTCGGAGGGATTATCATGTCAGGGTTTCCACCCTCGTTAATTAAAACTCCTCCTTCCGTTTCTATCGCTGTTGACTGACTCGTGATGCATACTCTCAACCACAGACGAGGTCACCCCAACCCTCAAACATAAAACAAAAAACAAAATCACACACACAAACAAATATAGTAAGATTAAATTTCAGGCGATAAGTAAACCAAACCGAAGAAACTTCAAACCATAAAAACGTGTATAGTTAACCCTGCCTTCACTGGAGGCAGAAGCAAGATACGGTTAATGGGATTTCTGATATTATAACATTGTCATAGTTGTCAATCTAATTAAATGATGAAGGCCGCAAAAACTCGGAAAATAATATAAACTACAGTAAAGACATGGGGTTCATATGATTTATAACTCTGCAGTATGGATCTGGTGTTGTCAGGTATGAATGAGCTACTGTATGGCAGTAGACGGTACTACACGCTTCCTGTTAGCACCGAATGTTCGGTGGCGCTCACAAAACCCAAAACCCCACATTGTGTCAACGACTTAGGCCGGAGGGACACAATTGGAAGGCGTACAAGTATCATCCTAGTGCGAGGAAATGCACCCTAAAGACTAAATGTCATGGCAGGGCAGACCAGGCTCTAAGCCTTGGTTGGCAACTGGTCTAAGAAGGAAGCTCCGGCAGGCGAACAATTAGAGCTCTGCTTTGCTGATCCGGAAGCCTTTGCAGCTTGTCTATAGTTCCAGATTTACTGGTGTTTATTTATGTACTTCCTCTAGAGTAAACTGGTCAGGCCGAGAGAGGGGTCATGCTGCATGGGCAACATATGGTCTGTAAATTCAGCCCAGGCTTTGTGCTATGGAGAGGTAGAACTCCATTTTATAAACTATAGTCTGTCATGGCACCAGTCAGTCAGCAATTTTCTACAGCGGTAAAACTGGATTGGTTGGTTGGTTAAAAGACCTCTGGATGACAGAGCTTTAATTCTTAAGTCGGTACATTTACGTTCATGAACAAGTCCTTCGAGAAACAAATGAAGATCAGAAACTGATTAGAAACATTAGACGTAGACAGTTAAAATTTGTTGGGCGTGTTATGAGAAACAATAATTGGAGAACTTGGTGACATCTGGCAAGATCGAAGGGAGGAGACCAAGGGGAAGACCGAGAAGTAAATACCTGGATGGCTTGGTCACGTGGCATGGTCGAGACAGGAACAGTGAGTTGATCCACGACTCTGGTGATCGAGTGAGATGGCAAAACATGACCGCCCTGCTTTTTCGGCATGGCACATGATGGGTGGATGGAAATTTACGTTCAAACGTCTGAACCCTGAAAAGGGCTTGCATTTATCGAGATTAGGTTAACGTAAAGCCGTTACTCCCAACTCGGTACCAGTGTGCCATCTCCAGGGTGATTGTATTGCTACGCTGTCCGTCCCCTCTCCAAGTTGGTAAAACAGGGCAAGCCAGCACTGAATCTTCACATCTACGGTGAAGCGTATTTGAATACAATAAAATCTTGATTCACAACAGGACACACAGAATGCTTTAGATTGGGTCTAGGCTAATAGTGTTTTTAATATGGGTGTTATGTATTTCATTGTGGGTAGGCTCCAAACTAAATGTCCAGAGGGAGCCAAACCGGAATGATAAAAGAGTTAGTTGCTTATTATTTATAGGACGTTGCAGTCAACCCCTGCATTTTTGGCTGTTTGTGATTTCTTGGCAAGTTTATGTTCAGTAGTTTGCCATTGCTTTCTGAACCACCGGCACTCATACTATGTATGTGTATTGTATGAAAACTAACGCAAGACGGCCTGCTGCCAAAATGCCCGCAGCTGTTTCGAACGCGGAAGGCGGGATTACGAATTGCGTTTATTTGTAATCTGAACATCCGTCTGGCCTTTCCTCTGAGTAATGTGTGTTGGCCATACTCTCTGGCCACTCCCTGTCTCATCATTCTCTCCCGGTCGTGTTGTATTACCTGTTCTTCTTCTCTATACTGTACACACGATCGCAAAAAATGTTCTGGCCACATGTGCCTTATCGTTATCAAAACCCCAGTGCGCAGGCCCAGTCAGTCTGTCCGCCTGCTCGTTTCCCATCACACCAGCATATCCTGGGCAAAGACCCATCGGAAGCTCCCTGGTTTTGATTTTTACATTGAAGCACAAAGCACTCCTGTCTTCACCCTTTTTGGATGCTCTGTGAGTTCTTCACAATCGCTATTTGTATGTGCTGTGTCCTCCAACCAGCGGAACACCGCAGTGACTGCCACAACCTCCATTCTCAGTCTAGATGTCATGGTATCATATGCCATTTTCTTTTTAATTCCTAATATTTGAATAACGAAGACACAAGCAATAGATTGCACGATTTATTGCCTGGCATATTTCGCTGCATCTCGTCAGGTGCATACTGCAGAAATCACACAACGTAAAGTGAATTAACTAGATAAATTCTTCAAACTGAAATATACACATGTTCGCACAGTATGTGTATATTTCAGTTTGAAGGATTTATCTAGTTAATTCACTTTACGTTGTGTGATTTCTGCAGTAAGTACCTGACGAGATGCAGCGAAATATGCCAGGCAATAAATCGCGCAATCTATTGTTTGTGTCTTCGTTATTCAATTTCATCACGGGAAAACATTGTTTTGAATTCCTAATATATAAATATACTTGAATATGGTTGCAATATTAAGATGTGTACAAACTAAATTCCACTAGAACCGTCATACACTTTATAGGTTTCGAGCACTTATGGACTGAATGGTTCGATGTGCAATGACGATGATCTATCGACTGACTGACTGACTGACTGACTGACTGACTGACTGACTGACATACTTCATTGGTTTATATGGTTCAGTAACAGTTCCCTTGCAAAACATCGTTTCGATCAATATCTATCTGACACTCTGAGTCTTTTGCCAGGTTCTCTTTCTTAAGTATTTTCACCCCACAAGTATATTCTCCCACAAGGTCCAGATTAACCATAGTCACCGGACTCATTGTAATTATTAGCTTCTACCGCAAAACACCTAGAATATATGATTCTGTTCTATCTGTGACTGTAATGCTCTATATAGACTGTTGACTTGGTTCACCCCTCCTTCCAGAAACTACTTTTCCATTACAATTTTTCCTAAGTCACTGTGTAATTTAATATGATCAGAGTATTTCAGTTTATGAGCCAGTTTTCTTGAACACTGGGATATTGCGAAATGTCAGTAATGTTCTTCTTCTTGATCCATGGGATTCTAAGAATTCTTCTGTGAGATTAACCTCAAAAGCCTCAATTTTTCTTCTTTATTGATTACAAAATAGTCCATTATTCACTGTCGTCAGTTGCCACAGTAAAAATGCGTTTTCGACAGTTGTACTTTTATTAGTTTGGGGCGATCCAGCCTCAAATGGATACCATGAAATATCTTGGGAAGAGAATACTGCCGGCGTCAGGCTTACGGCATCACCTACCTAGTCCCGATTGGGCAGTACAAAATATGGGCCTATGCCATATGCTCACAGCACTTTATAGCGTGTACAAGCGTCATGCACTTTGTGTTAATGTTTTGAACAACCTCCCTGTTTTCATGTTTCACGTTTTGAGTTGAGTTGAGTCAAGAACCGATATCACAGCACGCGAGACATTCCAATACGTGGTCCGTTCTAATCTTCAACAGCCAGCGAAGAGTCCAAATATTAATTGTACCAGTAGCAGTCTGATTATGTGTCTGCCCAGCCTTTCCTCGGAGTCCTGAGTGTCGGTCAGACCCTCTATCACTCCCTGCAGCATCATTACCTCCAGGCTATGATGATCTACCTGTACTTCCACACTATATACACCATCCTAAAGGACCCCGACCACATCTGCTTGATCATGCACTAATACCCCACCCATCGGACAGACCCAGCCAATCTTTCCACCTGTCCGTTCCACAGTTTCTGATGTTGATGAATACACTTGAAGGCCTTGTTGCCGTCTGTGAGACACATATAAATATTTACATTGTACTCTCTGAATTTCTCAAAGATGGTTCGCTTACTGAAGATATGATCCCTGGTACCTCTGCTCTGTCTGAAACCTGCATGGACTTCTTGTAGCTGACAATCCAAATACCTGTCTACCCACTTCGTGATGTTCCGTAATAAGTACCTGTCTACCCACTTCGTGATGTTCCGTAATAAGCACCTGTCTACCCACTTCGTGATGTTTCGTAATTAGTACCTGTCTACCCACTTCGTGATGTTTCGTAATTAGTACCTGTCCGCCCACTTCGTGATGTTTCGTAGTTAGTACCTGTCTACCCACTTCATGATATTTCGTAATAAGTACCTGTCTACCCACTTCGTGATGTTCCGTAATAAGTACCTGTCTACCCACTTCGTGATGTTTCGTAATTAGTACCTGTCTACCCACTTCGTGATGTTTCGTAATAAGTTCTTGTCTACCCACTTCGTGATATTTCGTAATAAGCACGTGTCTACCCACTTCGTGATGTTTCGTAATAATCACCTGTCTGGCCACTCCGTGATGTTTCGTAATAGAATTCAGCTTGCAGCACTGTATTAGTGTGATTGTTGGTGCGCACTTTTTAATGTACTTCGTTAGAGAGGATGATGCAGATTGTTCTCTCCCATGTTGTGAGACAGCCATGCTCCAGACATTCACCCATCAATCAATAAATCGGGTAGCGTCTCCGCAATGGAGGTTGGCTGCAATGGACCTCTAACACTGTCTCTCGACTTGATTGTACATTCTGTCAGACTACAGTTCGTCCATCTCTTAATGTTATCTCCCTACTTGTATTGTTGTCTGCCTCTCGCTCGCTTGCCTTCAAACTTACCCTCAAGTATGATTTATATAAGAGTGCTATGTCTTCTAACGTGGCCGAAATATTTCGCTTGCCTCTAGTGTGACATTCACGAATGGTGCATGATAGATAATGATGCTAACTTCATCTCCAGGCTCAAATTGGTATATCGTCAGTCTGGTGACTCTCCTTTCTTTAGATTTTATATTACTATTGGCTGGTGTTGTTTTCTTCCAGATACGTCGTTATGCGTCATGGGGAGGGGTAATTGAAGTTCCAGCGCTTGTTCCCGGCGCCTTTCCTCCAATTTCCTACATAATGCATGAGGAGTATGTTTCTAGGATTAAATACATTGGTTACCGGTTTGCTAGACCAGTCATAGGTTCCTTACCTACTTAACGCTTTTATATTTGCTACAGCCACCGTGCCACACTCACCGACATATTCCTCGATAGTATAGCCTTTGATAAAGGTTACATCACAGCCACGCCAGGGGCTGATAATTACGGCTTGCCGGTGACACATGTCATGACCACCGAGTGGGCCTTGTGGGAGAATACACTTCTGAGCATAGAAGATGGATAGATAGGCAGACAGATCAATGTACAGACAGACCAAGAGAAGACGGGACGAACTGATGGGTAAACGGGAGTACTATATCAGACATGTATTGTATCAACACATGCAAACACGATAGAACGGACGGGCGGAAGTTAATAGACAGACATTCACACAGACAGATAAGACAGACAGATAAACGAAGTGACAGACAGATAGACTGACGGACAGTCGGTTAGACAGACTGACATGTGAACGGATTGACGGAGAGACAGACAAAGAGACAGACAGACAGACGCACGGGCATACGAATTTGAGCTAGCTGACTAAATGGGTGAATGAATGGATGGATGGATGAATATGTGTGAAAAGATGGGTACATTTGTGGGTGAATAGGTTGACAGAGTGGATGTGTATATGGATGGATGGGTTGGTGAATTGATAGAAGGACAGACAGGCAGTATCTTTCTATCTCAATGTAGGTTAGCTTCATATCCTTCACAGGACATGGCAGACACCACCAGAGGTTTGTGTGTGTGTGTGTGTGTGTGTGTGTGTGTGTGTGTGTGTGTGTAAAAAGGGGGGGGGGGGCTGTTTGTGATCTTGGCAAGTTCAATAGTTTGAAAAGCCGACACTCATACATTTGTATCAGAACCAACTCAAGGGGACCTGCTTCCAAATCGCTCGTAACTGGGTTTCGAACGCGGTATACGAGATTACGAATTGCATTCGTAACGTCTTCGCCACAGAGCCGGCAGGTAGGTAGTTAGGTGGGTAAATGACAGACAGAAAGGTAGACCTTCACACAAACATAAAAACAAAAAACAGTCAGAATAACAGTGATGATTGTAGGGATAGGCTGGATGACAGACGGGTATGCAACCATTTAAGCAAAATGATATTATATATTAATGTCGTGTATAACATCCATAATAAGGTAAAACGGTTAATATAACAACTGTTGTTATAATTTAGAATATTTAACGTAACTTACAATGTATAAAGTAAAATGCTCCAGTAATATATTGTTGTGTGCTGTGTGTCCTTGACTTTCAACTTCCTGTGTATTGTAGTAAAGAACTATCAAATTCTTGTTTCTCTTGATATTAAAAGAATTATAATTTTTATTTATTTCAGGCTGGATCGTGCAAGATGATGAACGTCCATTCTTCTGTGCGTCTCTGTTGCGTGAGAATTGTCCGGAAGACCACAGGAATACGACAATTGTGTACACAGTAAAATAATGCTTTGTCTGGTGTGAGGGCTTCCGGCTTTTACCCGATCATGAATTTGATTGTCACGCAGTTCTACGCCATATCACCTACCCAGCCATCTTCTGTGTTATTTTGTCTGGCAAAATGAAGGAGGTTCAACATGAGCAAGAAAATCAGGTGGAACGACAAGATCACCAGCCAGAAGACCCAGACAAGAACAACTACGACAGCAGTAATAAGAACAGCCGTGCTGACGTCAGGCCATCACCTTCGGTTCCTCTGAGACGCAGTAATACAGAAGCTAGTGTTGGGAACACAACCATCAGTAGTGATGACACGCAGCAGATCACACCCTTTGAACGGCTGTCGGCGACGCTGTCCAATGACCAGCGAGTCATCAAAGAGATCAGTCTGGGCAGGCGCATTGCATTTTACCGAATTCGGGGAGAGATTGGTGCCGGCAACTTTTCGCAAGTGAAGTTGGGAATTCATGCATTAACCAAAGGTAAATCTAGTTGTTAATTTGTGCATTAACCAAAAGTAACTCTAGTTGTTTGTTAATTCATGTATTAACCACAGGTAACTCTTGTTCTTAAGTCATGCATTAACTAAAGGTAACTGGAGGTGTTAGTTAATTATTGCATTAACTAAAGGTAACTCTAGTTGTTAATTCATGCATTAACGAGAAGTACCTCTAGTTGTGAATTCATACAGTAACCAAACAAATGTGTATTTGTGTGTGTGTGTGCGTGCATGTATGTGTGTGTGTGTGTGTGTGTGTGTGTGAGAGAGAGAGAGAGAGAGAGAGAGAGAGAGAGAGAGAAGGAGGGAGAAAATGTGTAGGTGGAAGTTACCTTTCTGTTGAGGACGTGGATGTGATATCAACATTAATCCAACCTGTACCAAGCAGCACACTATACGCCTAGTGGCAACTCTATGCATGGTATGCTTTCCTGACGCTCTTTCTGTGCCAACCCGTTGTTATATTAACCCATTCTTTTCTAATTGTTACTTTAATTTATCCTGCTCTATATAGTTATTGACGGTCTCTCTGGCTGAGGGGTTACACCACTTTCTCCGTAATCCCGTTTATCACGCAGAGTCTCGTAGCGGGCGAGAACTGGGAGCGGTTCGTCCCCCGCTGGTGACTTGCGGGATAACTGAGCCGGCCGCTCAGAAAGCAATGGCAAACTACTGAGCGTAATCTTGCCAAGAAATCAACAGACAGCTGAAAGATGCTGCTGTTGACAGCGATGTCCTGTAAAAAGGATATGCGAATTTAAAAAAAAAATAAAATATAGTTATTATTTTAATTAATTCATGTAAAGAACATTTGTAAATATTAATAGCAACGGCTGAAGAAGTAAAGGGTTAAGCCCTTGTCTGGTGGGAAATTAAGGTGAACTTTAGTTTCACAATAAACAACATTTTACGTTAGAATTGGTTTGACTGCTGGTAGTCGTTATACAATTAAGGGAATTCACACGGCGGTCGGTAGAGAATGTGAGAGAGAGAGAGAGAGAGAGAGAGAGAGAGAGAGAGAGAGAGAGAGAGAGAGAGAGAGAGAGAGAGAGAGAGAGAGAGGCGTGACTTGGTGATCTTGCCAAAAGATCAGAGCATTGAGAATAACAAACAGTAGTGAAAGAAGGAGTCTGTGGAAATGAAATATGAAATAAGAGAGATGCTTGAACAAAAGGACAAATAATACAGATTGATTAGAAGAAAATAAAAGACAGCAGACAAACAGAAAAGATTACACAGCCCTACGCAAATTTAAAAAAAAAAATATTATTTTTGGGATGTCAAACATTTTACACCTGATTTTGCATAAATGACGCCTGCTAAATCCAAATATCACATTTATTTGACTGTAGCAGGTCGGGTTTTTAACATACAATAATTTGTTTTTTTAATTAATATTTGTAAACTATGTTCTGTATAAGGCTCCGAGGTAAACATATTGTTATCTAGTCCCTTACAAGATGAAACTGCTTATTTACTAGTTTATATTTTCCAACAAGCTTCCACAAATTGCCATTTTTAGATTTTAACCCACTGCATGCATGTTAATATGCTATTTCCTACATTTCTAAACAGAACGATATCATCTCCAAGAAGAGGATGTTTCTTTTTCACCGGAATTATGTTGTTATATTGTGGAGAGTACACTTTGAAAGAACATTGGAAGCATATTACTGTTTTGTGAAAATGGTATATTTTGCTTATTTTAAAGTAAAACTAAATGATCAGGACAAGTCTTTGGAATCATACTGATTGCAAAACATGTGATTGAACACCTGCGACTGTGGACTTGTGGGAAAAGAAATTGTTTAGAATTTGGAATTCCAATGAGTTGGAGAGAGCCCAAGAAGCGCAATGATGACCGTTATTTCGGTGTTATCAATATAAAGTGAATTAATGGGAAAAATCACATATACAAAAATTTAAATATCAAGATTTAGATTCTGCTAGACGACTTGTTCCACATGCAGATGACATACCAATTCCAACTTTTGTCAGATGTCGGATTTCCCTGCTAGAAGATGAGACAGCAGTGGCACGTGGAACGACAAATTACAGTGCTAGTGATGTCGAAGATGATTTTCCAACTGTTCAACTCTTCGACTAGCGTGAACTGAATAATATAATTTGAAATCTATATCTCTCAAAGGAATCTTCAGAACTTTTGGCTTCAAGATTGAAAAGAAAAATATACTGACTGCTGAAACAAAGGTTACATTTTATCGCAGCAGACAGCAAGGGTTTCTTTCATTCTTTTGTAAAGCAAACAATCTTGTGTCTTGTAGTAATGTAGAAGGTCTTGTAAACGAAATAGGTCTAAACTATACACCAGATGAGTAGCCACTTTTCATTGACAGCTTTAAAAGAAGCTTGAAATGTGTTCTCTTACACAATGGTAACACAAATGGCTCAATTCCTATTCCCCATTCTACTACAGTGAAGGTGGATTATGCTACAATAAGCACATTTTAGAAGAAAAAAAAAATACTGAAGTATTTAGAACAAATCTGGATGGTTTTTGTAGATCTTAAAATGATGAACTTCTAGTCTGCTCAGCTAAGGGGATTCACCCATGCTTTATATATTTGTGGGATAGCTAGGCAAAAGATACGAACTGGATAAAGACACAGTGGCCGTTGAAGGATGAATTTAAAGTTAGAGAAACAAATACTGTCATCCAGCCTCTCATTGATTGAAAAAGAGTTCTACTGCCACCATTACATATAAAGTTTGGCTTGATGAAGAAATTTGTTACGGCACTGAACAAAGATGGTACCTGTTTTAATTATTTATGCAGAAATGTTCCGAAATTGAGCACAGACAAACTTGAAACTGAAATTTTTAATGGTCGTCATTTAGGAAGTTAATAAATGATCCACATTTTATTGATTTTATGAACATAACAGAGTCCACAGATTGGTCATCATTTGTTTTAGTTGTGCAAAACTTTCTGGGTAACTTTAAAATAGACACTTATTCTGAATTAGTTGAAAATATGCTGTCCAGTTTTTGTAAGCTTGGATGCAACATAAGCGTAAAATTACACAATATTCATAACCATTTACATATCTTTCCCGAGAATCTTGGCAAGTTTAGTGAGGAGCAAGGTGAAAGATTTCACCGAAATAAAAAGAATAGAAGAGAGATACAAAGGACTTTGGGATGCCCACATGATAGCAGATTACTGTTGGACCCTTAATAGTGACTGTTCGGGCATATCATTTCCAGGAAGTCCTCGAAAAGAAGCATTTCGTGTGGTGACTATTGAAAAAAATTAATTTAGTGATGATTTAATACATTTTTGGTATTTTATATGAAGGTAATATATGCACAGTAATTACGTATAATAAAAATGCAGATTACAGTCAAAATGCCATTGATGGCACCTAACTCTAGGCTTGTACATAACAATTGTCCTACTAAGAAGGTCATTTTTAGTTATCTCAAAAACTAGAGCTGATAGAAAAAAAAAGTTGATTACATTTTTGGAATCAGCGACAAAAAATTACCCAAGAACAGCTATACAATATAAGGCACCAACGTGTGTGTAAACCAGTGTATCAGAAAGATAGACAGATTGACAGACAGACGTACAGGTGCACACGGACAGATATTTAAGTAGGTGGGTTGTACGTATTTAAACAGGTAGATGTGTAAGTAGGCCAGTCGATCGGTATGTAGGTGGATGGAGAGAGAGAGAGAGAGAGAGAGAGAGAGAGAGAGAGAGAGAGAGAGAGAGAGAGAGAGAGAGAGAGAGAGAGACTCTCAGCAATGGAAACATAAGCCAGGGAAAAGATGGAAAACTAGCAGAAACAAAGACTTAACTAAATATACCCTGTGATCAACGCAAAACTATGACAAAGAACGTGGGTACGTGAGCAGATCTGACAACTGGCCTACCATCGGCAGGAAATAATGCGCATTCAATTAATCGACACATAGCGGTCGATCAATAATGCTCTCTACTCGGGTCTATTCTCCACAACTGGTAGACCTGGGGCGATTCACTGATGGATGCCATTATACTTGACGGCTTCGAAATGTATGTCTTTTGTTGATGTTTTTGTAACTGCCAATAACGCCTAGATTCTGTGTGTAGGACCGAACCGCAGCAGCGGCTGCAATGTAATATTAACGACAATGTCTTGTGATGTGGAAAGACCATTGCTAACTAATTTCTGTCTGTTTTACACGCAAGATGCATCTAATACTAGGTCCTGTCTGTTTAATGCTCTGATCATTTATAACTTCGTAGTGTCTGTTTGTGGCGGTAGTGCAATCGATGTCGCTGATAATGTCATGATCTCGTTAGGACTAGGGCGTAGGTCATCTGGTGAGATGAGAAACAAACTAGCCACCTATTCTCCCGCGCATTCAGCCTACATAATGTGATGTTGGCCCTATCACAGCGCAGACCATATCAGGTTCCTGCTTCCAGGACTGCCTGTTAGAGTGCACAGATTATAACTAGCTACTATCCGTTTGTATTAAACACAACCGGCCGCCTCTGTGGCGAAGGGATTACGGACGCAGCACATAATCCTACATACCGCGTTCGAAACACAGCGGCGGGCGATTTGGAAGCAGACCGCATTGCGTTGTTTCTATTCAATGGTATGAATGCCGGTCGTTTGGAAAGCAATGGCAAACTACTGAATGTAAATTTGCCAAGGAATCATAAACAACCAAAAAAATGCTGGACTTGACAGCCACGTTCTGTAAAGGATATGAAACATACTGTCCGTTTGTTTACATTGTCAATTTTTATTTAGGCCATCATCATCATCATGTGATATGTCCATAAGCGTGGGCGGTCAATGTTCTGCATTTAACACGATCACCAGAGTCATGGATCAGGTCTGTGTTCTTGTCCCGATTATGTAGTATGACCAAGCCAAATGGGTATTTATCTCTTATCCTTCCCCTCTCTTTTTCCCACCTACCTTGCCAGTTGTCACTAAATGTTCTACTTTATTTCTATTCATAGCGTGCTCCAAAAATTTTGAATGTCTATTTTCTAGAATAAGGTTTCGGTTGTCATTTGTTTCTTTTAGAACTTGCTTCGTTTTTCTGTTCGTTCCATTTTCCTCAGAAATCACACTTCCATTGCCATTAGATGTTCCTCATTGTGTCTGCTTATTGTCCATATCTTAGAAGGAAATAACAGGATGGGTTCTATATAACACTTTAACACTGTTTTTATCATTGCAATTAACAGCTATTTTTGGCAAAAATTTAAAATCACAAAAAAAACCCAGAGAAGCTCGATGGTTAAAATTTTACACAAAAGAGAAAAGGGATCAAATTTCTCCCCCGAAGTCTTTAAACCCAACGAACAACACAATCAAAGCACACAAAAATATAAAAACAGACGAACAACGGGAAACAGTACTTTCCTGAACAAGGAGACTGAGGATTCAAATGTTCTCCGTTGTGCGGTAGGCTACTTTTGCTATTGCGATTGGTGTTATTTTCTCTACAAGGCATCTTCCATCATATGTTATGAATGTTCCGAGATAGTTATGAAGATTCACTTGTTTCGGGAATATCCATTTAATTTTGGATTTCACTTTGTGGTTTTTCTTTCTTCTTGCAGATGACCAGAGTTTCGGTTCTCTTACAATGTAATTCTGATCACAGACAGACAGACAGACGGACGGACGGACGGACAGACAGACAGACAGAGGAGAGAGAGAGTAGACAAGCTGAAAACATCTAATGACAGTGGAAATGTGGTGTCTGAGGAAAATGTAAAGTATGCAAAACACAGTAAAACCAATGAGCAAGTTAAACCGCTAAACCGTAAACTGATTAGGGAAATGAGATGTAGACAGTCAAAACACGGGGTGTATTTTTAATGACTGGATTTATTTGAATATTTGCCATGCCAAGTTTTGTATTTAGCTTTAGTTGCATGAGTTCACACAGGGTGAAAAAAAAAAACTTGGAAAGGCACTATTTAAAAAAAAAAAAAAAACCCACCCCGTTTAAAAAAAAACCCCTTTTAGTTTTTAGACGTTTTTGAGAAGAAATAAACTAGAGAACTTGGTGACAAATGGAAAGATTGAGAGGAAAAGAACAAGGGAAAGGAGATAATTAGAAAGTCTAGAGGGGGGGCCACGTGGTATGGGCGAGACAAGAAAAACCCAAACTAACCCCCTAATTTGTTTTGTTAGTCGTGGTTCCAAAAATTCACGGCAACGGGTTCCCTCCTCTATGCTTTCCCTTCCTGTGCCAGTGAATATCCAGAAATTTTTCCTCAAATGCACAATGTAAAAATAGAGTAGAAGGAGTATCGACAAGCCCAAAAGGGCCGCACAGGGGAAACGTGCATAATGCCGCCGCCCGAATGCCAACACAAAAGTCCTCCACGAAAAATACAGTTCATCATCGATGGAAACGGCAGTCACCAGAAAGACTTCATTGTCCCGGGTTGTATCCCATATGGCTCGGTCTGTTTCCACAGGATGACCAGCCGAAAGCGCAGCACAAAGCACGAACTCCGTAGCTCCAGCAGCGACTCCCAGGAGTCTCCTGAAAAATGCACTCGTGAGCCGAAAAGGCAAACCAGTCAATCCAGCAACAGCCGGCCGCCATCGTTCCGAACATGCAATTCACCTACAAATAACCGCGGACAGATTTAACAACATTTCACGCGAAACTCACAGCTTACGGTGTCGCGCCACGCACTCACTCATAGCAGGGCGACGGAACCATATCTTCCTTAGTCGACTCTTACGACGTGCATGGTATATGCGAATCCACGTCTCCGGTGAAATGTGAGATGGTGAAACATAGCTACCCACGCTGATCAGCATGGCACATTATGATGATGAGGGGCAATTAATACAAAAATATACTTAAGAAAACTCTATGGACCACTGTGTGAACTGAAAAAAAAAAACAGTTCAATTCATGCAAGAGACGACATTGCAGATATAGACATATTTCAGCGAACGAAAGAAGAAAAAAAAAACTTACTCCAAAAATTGTTAGCCCAGAAACCGGGGCGTGTGCAGGGGATTGCGCAAGGGCATCATTAGCTAACACTGGAACTTACTGTAAGTGATGAGAGAGACATTCTGCGAAGAACACCTGCTACATGACGATGCTGATTGTGACAACCGGACAATGCATGGGCACAGATATAGAGGCCGACAGCAAGGAATAATGCATGACAGCTTGTCGCCATGCATGTAAAAGACATCACAGATGTGGAGGAGCAAGTTCTTCCATAACAATTGGAGCGCGTATGGGAATGTCCTTAGTGCTATATGTCGGTTCTTGACTCACCTCAACTCACCTGGTAAGGCATATGATAATGATGATGATATAAACATGTAAGTGTGTGCATTTGTTAAATGCATGTCCTTCGCAATTAACCCCAGCATTTTCAGCAACCCTTAATTTGCGGAATTGTGAAACTGCACGCACTACCCACAAGCTGCAGACTCCGGCGTGCGTGTATGTAGAAAAAGAAAGTTAATCCGTCATCTCAACCTGCTGCAGGAAGCTGGCGCCATTGATTGTTATAGAACCGTGTCGGCAATGAGCACTCAGATGTCATTCACTCATGTGCAACCAATAATGAGATTGTCGATTCATCTTGGATATAGTGTTGGCATCCCGTAACCTGATGCTGGTATATGGGTTTTCGCTTGAATGTGCAAAGCCTTTCTTATTTACCCATCTCTACGCTTCGCAAAGGTCACAATAGATGGTTACGGCATGCGGGTTGTTAGTTGTGGGGGATTAAAAACTGTCGGGAACTTGTGTGGATCTATTCTCTCGGTCATGCATGGCTGCGCGGAAGCGATATATTTTTTGTTTGTTAGCGTTCATTCGCTTTCAACTCAAGCGTAACCCACACATGTGCTACCACTTCTAGTGCACTGGACTGATTTTATGTATGTGAATTAGCTTTCCTTATTGCCAGTGTCCCTCGCCATCAGACGAACCCACCCCGACTTCTTAGTTACTTGTAATTTACGTCCCCAAGTCAAGGACGAGAAGTCAACATATTAGTCCAGATGACCGGCGTAAGGTGTTGAACCCGCTACCTCGGCATCAGTTGATCGGAAGTTTTAAGAAGCGCTCTTATCCATTCAGCCATGCTGACATATAGCGAGGGAGTTGATATGTTAGCTCCAGAAGCACGCTTCAGTTTTTAAAAAAAAAACGTTAGTAAAGGACCCAGTTAAACACCTTAAGGCTTTTAGATATGTTTATGGAGCAATAGACACTCGATATATAATGTAGTCAAAATAACGCCTTTACTTCCCAGGATGTTTATTGGCTCTAGTATAACCCGGGTCGACCTGAGAAATCAGGTCAATCGGAAACAAGCCGCCTCGATAGGGATTCAAATACTTGACCAACGGCTTGACAGGCAAGCGTGCTTGCCGCTCGCCTACCGTGATTATCGTCATTCAGTGGAATATAGTAAATGGACAGACGGGATACTCAGGGTCAGTAACCTATAGTTTCGTGCGCAGTAATACACCTGTTGACAAATTCTATCGTTTACCTTTGTGGAGCGCTGAATCAAGTACGGGTCTGCATGAAATGGCCATAGGAGATGCCGGCTCCGAAGTGTAGCTAAGAAACTCGCAAAAGAGATACTCAGCATCCATATTCATCGACATTTGCTGAGAGACTGAGCGCTTATAGACATGTCCTGAGTACACTGATGTCAATTCCCGATCATGATAACTCTTCCGCAACGTCAATCCATGGTCCATGCATGATTTTGTTCTTTGTCTTTGAGCCAGGGGCGTGGCAGATCCGAACGTTATGGAGAGCGAGCGTATGAACGTGTACGTTGGATAATTCACGGTGAATACCCAGGATAACCTTAGGGACTAAGACAGTCTACAAATACCCAGGATAAACCCTTAGGACTAAGACAGTCTACAAATACCCAGGATAACCCTTAGGGACTAAGACAGTCTACAAATACCCAGGATAACCCTTAGGGACTAAGACAGTCTACAAATACCCAGGATAACCCTTAGGGACTAAGACAGTCTACAAATACCCAGGATAACCCTTAGGGACTAAGACAGTCTACAAATAAACACAAATGTATTGTTTGGCGCTGATAGAAGTGAGAAGAAGGAAGTAGAGACTAGAGGACACACTAGTTACTATAACAATTGAAATATATAGTTACCTTACCATGCATCGAAGTACACGTGTTCCTGCAGCGAGGTGCCGTGTAATTTGGAGGTCACCGGTTCGAATCCCAGTCACTCCTATGACAGCCAATTAATACATGTCCTGTTTATTTATGAACTGTTTTAGTGGCATCCAAGGGTTCCCCAACTGATGATATCTACTAGGGTATAAGTAAGTTAGGCGTGTTGTAGTTGCATATCTTTTACGGACGCAGCAGTCAACCCAGCATTTTTTTGGCTGTTCGTGATTCCTGGGCAAGTTTACGTTCAGTAGTTGGCCATTCTTTCTGAACGACCAGCATCCATACCACTTCATAAAAAAAACCAACTCAGTTAGGCGTTACGTTTCACAGATAGGGCACAGAAGCAGCGGTCACTCCTCTTGCCCCCTTAGCTACGCCACATCTTTAAGTTTTCATATATTGTTAACAGTTTATACGCTGGTAACGTCAGCTACTTCTTCAGTAGAAGAGACAGAATTAGAAATGATGACATGAAAAACGTCATAGATATCCAGCCTGTATGGCATGTATAGTAAAGTAAAATGTCATAGACACCCGACCTGTGTGTCATGTATAGTCAAGTAAAACGCCATAGATACCCGACCATGTATGGCATGTATAGTCAAAGTAAAACGCCATAGATACCCGACCTGTGTGGCATGTATAGTAAAGTAAAACGCCATAGATACCCGACCTGTGTGGCATGTATAGTCAAGTAAAACCCATAGATACCCGACCTGTGTGTCATGTATAGTCAAGTAAAACGCCATAGATACCCGACCTGTGTGTCATGTATAGTCAAGTAAAACCCCCATAGGTATACCCGACCTGTGTTGTATGTATAGTCAAGTAAAACGCCATAGATACCCGACCTGTGTGTCATGTATAGTAAAGTAAAACGCCATAGATACCCGACCTGTGTGTCATGTATAGTAAAGTAAAACGCCATAGATACCCGACCTGTGTGGTATGTATAGTCAAGTAAAACGCCATAGATACCCGACCTGTGTGTCATGTATAGTAAGTAAAAACGCCATAGATGCCCGACCTGTGTGGCGTGTATAGTAACGTAAAACACCATAGATACCCGACCTGTGTGGCGTGTATAGTAACGTAAAACACCATAGATACCCGACCTGTGTTTCGTGTATAGTAACGTAAAACGCCATAGATACCCGACCTGTGTGTCATGTATAGTCAAGTAAAACGCCATAGATACCCGACCTGTGTTGTCATGTATAGTCAAGTAAAACGCCATAGATACCCGACCTGTGTGTCATGTATAGTCAAGTAAAACGCCATAGATACCCGACCTGTGTTGTCATGTATAGTCAAGTAAAACGCCATAGATACCCGACCTGTGTGTCATGTATAGTCAAGTAAAACGCCATAGATACCCGACCTGTGTTGTATGTATAGTCAAGTAAAACGCCATAGATACCCGACCTGTGTGTCATGTATAGTAAAGTAAAACGCCATAGATACCCGACCTGTGTGTCATGTATAGTAAAGTAAAACGCCCATAGATACCCGGACCTGTGTGTCATGTATAGTCAAGTAAAACGCCATAGATACCCGACCTGTGTGTCATGTATAGTCAAGTAAAACGCCATAGATACCCGACCTGTGTGTCATGTATAGTAAAGTAAAACAGCCATAGATACCCGACCTGTGTGGCATGTATAGTAAAGTAAAACGCCATAGATACCCGACCTGTGTGTCATGTATAGTACAAGTAAAACGCCATAGATACCGGACCTGTGTGGCATGTATAGTAAAGTAAAACACCATAGATACCCTACCTGGTGTGGCGGTGTATAGTTAAAGTAAAACACATAGATCCCTATCCTGTGTGGCAGTATATAGAGTAAAAAGGTCCCTTTACACGTCTTAAGGCCTTTGGGCTTGTTCCCTAGACCTTATATTTGTATAACTTTAATATCACCATTACATATACATACAGATTTGTCGTTTTGCCGCTACACCCTGCGGGGTTTTCTGAGGAGGGGATGAGCACTTATGGACTGAAGGTTCGATGTGCAAAGGATGATCTGTCGCTAACTAACTAACTAACTTTGTATATCATCAATGCACTCGGTGGCTGGTGTGGTCAGTGTCACGCCGGAGTTATTTACCTCCCGAAAAATTTTCCCGGTACCAGGTTTAGGCTGGGTCCAAAGGGAGGCCCGGGCAATGTTAAACATTCGAAACTCTCCCCCTTCTTAGTGCTTTCCATCCCCGCGTCTTCTGGGAAGAATCGTGCCCTTTCCCTTTATTTCCAAAGACTTTAATATAATCAAAAAATGTAAGTCTCTACGCCATTTCGAGCCAAAATACATGGATATTGGATGTTTAAAGTATTTCATGAGAGTTGTCTGGAAAAAAAGGAAACGGGGCTAATCCCCCGGGGGGGTAAGTTTAGTTTAGTTAGTCGTGGTTCCAACTTCACGGCAAGGGTTCGTCCTCATATGCTCCGTTCCTGTGCCAGTGAATATCCAAAAAATTTTCTCCTCACTGCACAATGTAAAAATAGAGTAGACGGAGTATCGACAACCCAAAACAGTCCGCACAGGTACACTGTGCATAATGCCGCCGCCAGAATGCCAACAAAAATCCTCCACGAAAAATACAGTTCATCATCGATGGAAACGGCCGTCCAAAAGACTTCATTGTCCCGGTTGTATCCCATAGGGCTCGGTCTGTTTCCACAGGATAAACCCAGCCGAAAGCGCAGCACAAAGCACGAACTCCTTTAGCTCCAGCAGCGACTCCCAGGAGTCTCCTGAAAAATGCACTCGTGAGCCGAAAAGGCAAACCAGTCAATCCAGCAACAGCCGGCCGCCATCGTTCCGAACATGCAATTCACGCTACAAATAACCGCGGACAGATTTAACAACATTTCACGCGAAACTCACAGCTTACGGTGTCGCGCCACGCACTCACTCAATAGCAGGGCGACGGAACCATATCTTCCTTAGTCGACTCTTACGACGTGCATGGTATATGCGAATCCACGTCTCCGGTGAAATGTGAGATGGTGAAACATAGCTACCCACGCTGATCAGCATGGCACATTATGATGATGAGAGGCAATTAAGTCACAAAAATATACTTAAGATAAACTCTATGGACCACTGTGTGAACTGAAAAAAAAAACAGTTCAATTCATGCAAGAGACGACATTGCAGATATAGACATATTTCAAGCGAACGAAAGAAGAAGAAAAAAACTTACTCCAAAAAATTGTTAGCCCAGAATACCGGGTCGTGTGCAGGGGATTGCGCAAGCTGCATCATTAGCTAACACTGGAACTTACTGTAAGTGATGAGAGAGACATTCTGCGAAGAACACCTGCTACATGACGATGCTGATTGTGACAACCGGACAGATGCATGGGCACAGATATAGAGGACGACAGCAAAGGATCATGCATGACAGCCTTTCATCATGCCATGTAAATGACATCACTGATGTGGAGGAGCAAGTTCTTCCATGACAATTGGAGCGCGTATGGGAATATCCCTAGTGCTATATGTCGGTTCTTGACTCACCTCAAGTCATCTGGTAAGGCATATGATAATGAGGATGATATATGCATGTAAGTGTGTGCATTTGTTAAATGCATGTTCTTCGCAATCCCCAGCATTTTCAGCAACCCTTAATTTGCTGAATTGTGAAACTGCATGCACTACACATAAGCTACAGACTTCAGCGTGGGTGTACGTAAGAAAAAAGAAAGTTAATCCGTCATCTCAATCTGCTGCAGGAAGCTGGCGCCATTGATTGTTATAGAACCGTGTCGGCAATGAGCACTCAGTGTCATTCACTCATGTACAACCAATAAGGGATTTGCGATTCATTTTGGGATATAGTGTTGGCATCCCGAAAACCTGATGCGGGTTTATAGGGGTTTTCGTTAAATTTTTTTTTTTTAAATCCTTTTCTTATTTACCCATCTCTACGCTTCGCAAAGGTCACAATAGATGGTTAGGGGCATGGGGGTTTGTTAGTTGTGGGGGATTCAACACTGTCGGGAACTTGTGTGGATCTATTCTCTCGGTCATGCATGGCTGCGCCCAAGCCATATTCTTTTTTTTTAAGCGTTCATTCGCTTTCAACTCAAGCGTAACCCAAACACGTGCTACTACTTCTAGTGCAATGGGCTGATTTTGTGTATGTGGATTAGCTTTCTTTATTGCCAGTGTCCCTCGCCATCAGACAAACCCAAACCCCCGATTCTTTGTTACTTGTAAATTACGTCCCCAAGTCAAGGACGAGAAGTCAACATATTAGTCCAGTTGCCTGGCGTAAGGTGTTGAACCCGCTACCTCGGTATCAGTTCATCGGAAGATTAAGAAGCGCTCTTATTCATTCAGCCATGCTGACCTATAGCGAGGGAGTTGATATTTTAAAGCTCCAAAAAGCACGCTTCAGTAGAAAAAAAAAAAACGTCAGTAAAGGACCCGGGTTTAAACCCCTTTAAAGCTTTTTGGGATATGTTTTTTGGAGCAAAGACACTCGATATATAATGTAGTCAAAATAACGCCTTTACTTCCCAGGATGTTTATTGGCTCTAGTATAACCCGGGTCGACCTGAGAAATCAGGTCAATCGGAAACAAGCCGCCTCGATAGGGATTCAAATACTTGACCAACGGCTTGACAGCAAGCGTGCGGGCCGCCGCCCTACCGTGATTATCGTCATTCGGGGAAATATAGTAAATGGACAGACTTGGATATCAGGTCAGTAATTTATAGTTTCGTGCGCAATGATACGCCTGTTGAAAAATTTCCTATCGAGTACCTTTGTGGAGCGCTGAATCAAGTATGGGTCTGCATGAAATGGCATGGGCGATCCCGGCTCCGAAGTGTAGCTAAGAAACTCGCAAAAGAGATATTCAGCATCCATGTTCATCGACATTTGCTGAGAGACTGAGCGCTTATAGACATGTCCTGAGTACAATGATGTCGATTCCCGATCATGATAACTCTTCCGCAACGTTAATCCATTGTTCATGCATGATTTTGTTCTTTGTCTTTGAGCCAGGGGCGTGGCAGATCCGAACGTTATGGAGAGCGAGCGTATGAACGTGTACGTTGGATAATTCACGGTGAATACCCAGGATAACCTTGGGGACTAAGACAGTCTACAAATAAACAAACAACTATTGTCTGGCACTCATAGAAGTGAGAAGAAGGATGTAGAGACTAGAGGACATACTAGTTAATATAACAATTAAAAGATATAGTTACCGACCATGCGTCGTTGTTCCTGCAGCGAGGCGCCGTTGTCATTTGGAGGTCACCGGTTAGAATCCCAGTCGGTAACTACAGCTTTCAATTTTTATGTTGTCTAGTGCCTCCTCTAGTCTGTACTTTCGTTTTCTCACTTCTATGAGCGCAAATCAATGCATGTGTGTTTATTTATGAACTGTTTTAGTGCCATCCAAGAGTTCCCCTACTGATGATATCTGCTAGGGCATAAGCGAGTTAGACGTGTTGTAGTTGCATATCCTTTACGGACGCAGCAGTCAACCCCAGCATGTTTTGGCTGTTCGTGATTCCTGGGCAAGTTTACGTTCAGTAGTTTGCCATTGCTTTCTGAACGACCAGCCCCCATACCATTTCATAAAAAAAAACCAACTCAGTTAGGCGTTACGTTTCACAAATAGGGCACGGGAAGAGCGGTCACTCCTCTCCCCCCCCCCCCCCCCACCCCTTTAGCTACGCCACAGCTTTAAGTTTTCATATATTGTTAACAATTTGTACGCTGGTAAACGTCAGCTACTGCTTCAGCAGAAGAGACAGAATTAGAAATGATGACATGACAAACGTCATAGATACCCGACCTGTGTGGCGTGTATAGTAAAGTAAAATACCGTAGATACCCGACCTGTGTGGCGTGTATAGTAAAGTAAAACGGCATAGATACCCGACCTGTGTGGCGTGTATAGTAAAGTAAAATACCGTAGATACCCGACCTGTGTGGCGTGTATAGTAAAGTAAAACGGCATAGATACCCGACCTGTGTGGCGTGTATAGTAAGTAAAACACCATAGATACCCGACCTGTGTGGCGTGTATAGTAAAGTAAAACACCATAGATACCCTACCTGTGTGGCGTGTATAGTAAAGTAAAACGGCATAGATACCCGACCTGTGTGGCGTGTATAGTAAAGTAAAACGCCATAGATACCCGACCTGTGTGTCATGTATAGTCAAGTAAAACGCCATAGATACCCGACCTAGTGTGGCATGTATAGTAAAGTAAAACGCCATAGATACCCGACCTGTGTGTCCATGTATAGTCAAGTAAAACGCCATAGATACCCGACCTGTGTGGCATGTATAGTAAAGTAAAACGACCATAGATACCCGACCTGTGTGGCGTGTATAGTAAAGTAAAACGGCATAGATACCCGACCTGTGTGGCGTGTATAGTAAAGTAAAACGCCATAGATACCCGACCTGTGTTGTATGTATAGTAAAGTAAAACGCATAGATACCCGACCTGTGTGTCATGTATAGTCAAGTAAAACGCCATAGATACCCGACCTGTGTGGCATGTATAGTAAAGTAAACGCCATAGATACCCGACCTGTGTGTCATGTATAGGTCAAGTAAAACGCCATAGATACCCGACCTGTGTGTCTATATAGTAAAGTAAAACGCCATAGATACCCGACCTGTGTGGCGTGTATAGTAAAGTTAAAACGGGCATAGATACCCGACCTGCTGTGTCATGTATAGTCAAGTAAAACGCCATAGATACCCGACCTGTTGTGTCTGTATAGTCAAGTAAAACGCCATAGATACCCGACCTGTGTGGCATGTATAGTCAAGTAAAAAACGCCATAGATACCCGACCTGTGTGTCATATATAGTCAAGTAAAACGACCATAGATACCGACCTGTGTGTCATGTATAGTCAAGTAAACGCCATAGATTACCGACCTGTGTTGTATGTATAGTCAAGTAAAACGCCATAGATCACGACCTGTGTGTCATGTATAGTCAAGTAAAACGCCATAGATACCCGACCTTGTGTGGCATGTATAGTAAAGGTAAAACGCTCATAGATACCCGACCTGTGTGTCATGTATAGTCAAGTTAAAACGCCATAGATACCCGACCTGTGTGGCAATGTATAGTAAAGTAAAACGCCATAGATACCCGACCTGTGTGGCATGTATAGTAAAGTAAAACGCCATAGATACCCGACCTGTGTTGTATGTATAGTAGAGTAAAACAAGGTCCCTTTACACGTCTTAAGGCCTGTTGGGCATATGTTGCTAGACCTTATATTTGTATATACATCAATCGGCACTCGGTGGCTGGTGTGGTCAAGTGTCACGCCGGATTTATTTACCTCCCGAAAACATTCCTGTACCCGGTTTAGGCTGGGTCCATATGGGAGGCCCTGTCAATGTTAAACATTCGAATCTCTCCCCCCTTCTCTAGTGCCTTTTTCCATCCCCGCGTTCTTCTGGTAAGAATCGTGCCTTCCATAGTTATTTCCAATGACGTTTAATATATCAAAAGATGTAAGTCTCTGACGCCATTTATGAGCAAATATACACGGATATTGGATGACTTTAAAGTATTCATGAGAGTTGTCTGGGGAAATAAAACATCAGTTATAGAACAGACTATACCATCAGATGATGCCATGGCATAGAATATTCAAAGGCCTAACCTAACACTTCAGGAATTCAGTTAAATCTGCCGTTGAGTGTTGAAGTTTGTCGTCGTGATTATCTGTTCAAATAGTAATCACATCTCTACACCAAGCCTTCAGAACGACATGTTCTCATCTCATCTCGACATGTTCCATATTTTACCTTGCGGTGTCGAGGTGAAGTATAAACATCGGGAGAGTGCCCACTTATGGGCTTCATGTATCGATATTCCCATGGACTCTGTTATTCCCTGCGTCCATCGTTTACGTGGTCAGTCTCATCCTCTGCTTCCCTTCTGGTCTGTACATCATTGCTTGTTTGTATGCTTGTTAGTTGGTAACCTACTTGCATGGCCAAACCATTTGACTTGCTGCCTTCTAATAAAAATCTAGCAGCTACCAGCTACAAACCTCAAGGATGGTGGTTTTAGATGATTTATTGTATTGTATAGGTGAATTTAATGTTTTTTTAGGTGAATTATGTTGCTTTTTGCTGTTTCGTCTTTAGTTACAGTCATGACACTCTGTTTTACTCGTGCTAATTTCATTGTTACTTTGATTCCCTACACATTTTCATTTCTGACTTATTCCATGTGGTCCTTGTAATTTCAGCTTTTGATTTTTGCTATTATATGCTTGGTTCGTCCGCAAATAGAAGTTCTCACTAATGGTTAGATTTGCACGATGGGTTTACTCTTCCTGTGTTATCATCACTGCGGTGATTCTTCGGTGGTCTCTGTTTCGCTCGGATTCTTTACATATGTTGCGTCATACTTAGATTATGAACAAGAGGACGGGAACATGTACCACAGACCTTGTCGTACACCGGATCTTATGGTGAAGGGTTCTCAGTGTCCTCCAATTGCTCTCACTATGCATTCACTGTTGTTGTATAAGCTTCTACATAGGTTAGATGTGTACTCACTCCATATTGTTTAAGGATTTCCCACAGCTTGTTTCTATCTACTCTTTCAAATGCCTTTTCTTGGTCGACAAAAGCTAAGTAGAGTGTTTCATTGAACTCGATTGCTTTTTCTATAAGTTGTCTAAGAGCAAAAATGGCATCTGTGCATCCTTTGTTTTTCTTAAATCCAAGGTGTGTTTCGCCTGGCTGGGATTCTATAGTAGTTCGATCTTTTCTCAAGAAATTTGCAAAATATTTTCCCAGTGTGGCCTCTGTATTGTGTGCAGTCTCATTTGCTGCCTTTGTTTTTCCAAATTGGGATATTATGGCGTTTCCCCAGTCTCGTGGCGTCTGTTGTTCTACCCAAATATGGTTGATTAGTCTGTGTAGCCATGCTGTTCCTACTTCTCTTGCTGCTTTAATTAGTTCATTTGATATTTCATCTTGTCCTGGTGATTTGTTCAATGGGGCTAATCTGATGGCTTCTATAATTTCTTCTTTCAGTATGTCTAGTTCTAGTTCTTCGGTGGCATCTGTGTCGGTTTCTTGAATTCCTGTGACATCTGATGCGTTGTTAAGAAATTGTTCGAAGTACTACATGTTTAATGCGCTTTATTTTCTTCTGTTGAGAAGTTGTTCGAAGATCTACATGTTTAATGCGCTTTATTTTCTTTTTTTTTCCACAGATAAAGTAGCAATCAAAATATTAGATAAAACCAAACTGGACCAGAAGACGCAGCGTCTCTTGTCCCGAGAGATCACATCCATGGAGCGGCTTCATCACCCCAACATTATACGACTGTATGAAGTGGTGGAGACTCTGGCCAAGCTCCACATCATCATGGAGTACGCTGGAGGCGGAGAGTTGTTCACCAAGATTTCCAACGAGGGCCGCCTCCCGGAGGCCGATGCTAAATGTATATTTGCACAGCTAGTTGCAGCCGTGGAACATATGGTATGGGTTAGTTCAATGTTAGTTAGTAGTTAGTCGGTTCCAACTTCATGACAAAGTGTTACTCCTTAATGCCTCGTTCCTGTGCCAGTGGATATCGCACAAGATGCTCCCTCGCTGTCCCATGGGAAAAGTGGAATAAAAGCAGTGCCGACAAACCTGTCGCACGCACATACATACATGCATAAGGCCGCTACCAGAATGCCAAAACAACAGTCCGCCACTAAAATTACAGTTCATCGTCGATGGAAGAAGCAGTCAATAGAAAAGCAGCAGTTGCACACACATTACTGCATAAGACAAAACCAGCTAAATCAGCAACTGGTCAGCCGTCCGTCATTTTTCTGAACATGGGTATTCACAACCATAGTTCAAGTCGTAATTAAATTATAATGCACGATTTGTTTTAAGAAGTGCAGGGCCCGTTTATGTTCCTGAGTCATATAGGACATATGGCAAAGAGCCCTTTTACACGGCTTGATGCATATCGATCATGTAGCAAAAGACCCTGTTACATGCCTTAAGCATGTGGTATATGGTGCTAGACCCATATTTTTAACAGCCAATAGGCCCACTATGTGATGTGTTCAATATCACACTGGTTGCTTTTACGGTCGTACTTCTCATATTTCCTTGTACATATTTTAAGCTGGGTCTGTTTCAAAACCCAGGTCAGTTTTAGAAATCCTCCTGGCTCTATAGTGAAGGGGTTATGGAAGCAATTCGTAAACACGCATACCGATTTCGAAACATAGCAGTAGGCGATTTGGCAGACGACCGCCTTGCGTTGGTTTTTATAAAATTGTATGAGTGCTTGTCATTCAGAAAGCAGTGGCAAACTTTAAAAAAAAAATTTTTTTTGCATATCCGTTACAGGACATTGCTGTCAACATCAGCATCTTTCAGCTGATTGTTGATTTCTTGGCAAGATTACGCTCAGTAGTTTGCCATTGCTTTCTGAGCGGCCGTCTCACATACCCCGCAAGTTACCGACGCAATTCGAACCACTAGTGGCAAACTACTGAACGTAAATTTGCCAAGAAATCATAAACAGTAAAAAATGCTAGGGTTAACTGCAACATCATGTAATGGATATACAATTAATTTCTATTTTTAACTCCTGGATATGATTTTCAACTTTGATAAGCGTCAGGTGATAAGAGAGAAAACCCCAATTATACCTTGAAATAATTAAAATGAATACTTCTCCTCAGGCCAACATTGAGAGGATAAAATAAAGAACACATTATGCATTAAGAACATTTTACTCTTGAACTGATTTGCTGGTGGTAAACTGGGATCAGATTACAGGTTAAAGTGAGGAAACTTGACTTCATTGCATTGCGTTTTACCTCACCTGATTTGATCTCTTTCCACCTCTCGGCAAGTAAGTTGCCGAGAGCATCACACAAGGCACAAACTCTAGCTCCAGGAATGTTTATCACTGCCTTTTATATAGTAATTGTTGTCTGTGCAATATTATAAGGCACATAATGCAGAAGTTGAGGGACATGAACGAGCTGATAAACTTGCTGGCTCTGCATCCCCTGCAGATGGCCAACCTATGGATCGTGCGGATATTATTAATGCCCTTAGAGAGATGTCGAGAGCATAGAACTTTGACTCTAGTGAATTCACATTGTTGGTCAACCAACGCAGAATTGGCTCTATTAGTATTAGCCTTAGGACACTGATATATATGTTGGGAGAAGATCTGAGCCACCTATGGACTTGTTAGATCTCAAGGATGATACCTCAACAGATAACATGATATACTGTCTGTTGTTTGCTTAACTATCATCACCTTTAAGATTATTCTTTTGCAGCTTCTTTTGCATATTTGCAGCTTAATAGTATCAGGTCATGGCAATGTGAATTCTTTCTGAGACAATTAACTTTATGTCAATGATAGGTATTTCATTGAAGTGTTGTCCACAACAGAACTGTTGTAATCAGGCAAAACAGCAGGTGAGGCGGGATAAGGGCAGCATCTTTATTTTCCAGTAGTAATCTCTGCTACCCATTTCATTAGACTGGATTCACACAAGAGCCTTACTGGAGATTGATATCCAGAGCACTGTGTTGGTGAATAAGTGCATTAGGCACTACGCCAAGAGAGAAGATGCTAGACAATTTGATATCATTGCACAAAGGAATATTAGTATCAGAAATAATTGGCAGGCAGTATAGGAGACAGGATCACAAAAACAGCACTTCTTGGACTATAAGAAAAACGATTCCAAACACATACAACACATAGAGAGTCATGCACACACACACACACATACAACACGTAGAGAGTCACACACACACACACACACACACACACACACACATATACATGCATACACACACACACACACAGGCGCACGCACGCACATATATCATTGTCACATGGCTTTGATGTCATCATTAAAGCAAGAAATATACTATTAGTGTTGTATATTCATGCCATCAATGTCATTATTTGTGCAGTATATTGACAGAGGATGGAAGACTAAATTGAGAAATAGAAATGAGAATACACATAACTAACAACATCAACTATCAAATAGACCCTACGCTAAAACATGAAAATAGCAACATGCATATAAAAGAGAAGCCGATAGATGATTGTAAGTTGTTTTCGTCCCATGCACTGTGTTATAAATGCCAGACATGAACAGTCCTAGAAATAAACAGGCATAAAATCACATTATGTGCGGTGAATAGCATCAGAAATGCAGCTGGAAGCACAAGAAGTGATACAGAAACAAATCTGGAACAAAGAACACCTGTTGGGATATCGCTGATTACTGACATCATATCACACCACACATGTCATAAGAGGCGACTAAGGAGGCTATGGTTCCGTCGCCCTGCTACTGAGTGAGTACGTGGCGCGACACTGTGAGTTTCGTGTGAAATGCTTTTGAATCTGCCCGAGGTTTTTTGGAACGTGACTGCATGTTCGGAGCGATTGCAGCTGGCTATGTCCCAGAGTTGACCGGTTTTTGCCTTATGCAGAACTGCGTGGCTGCTGGGCTTCTGGTTGACTGCCACAGCCATCGACGTTGAACTGTATTTTCGTGGACTGTGTGGGTGAACATCTAGGAAACATCCAGATGGGAAAATGACTGCCGATTCCATCAGAGATAAACTGGATGTTTCGTGGGGGACTATTGTGTTGACATTCTGGCGGCGGCATTATGCACAGTGTATCTGTGCGGACTGTTGTTTGTCGAGACTCCTGTCTTTTCCAATTTTTATATTGGGCAGTGGGGAGCGTTTTATGTGATATTCACTGGTACAGGAACGGAGCATAATGGGGACGACCCGTTGCTGTGAAGTTGAAACAGCGACTAACTAACTAACTAACTAACACCAAAGAATTAAATGGTTCGGACATTTAGCTAGAATAGAACAGTTTAGTTTAGTCGATGGATCAACATTACGGCACACGGGTATAACCCATAAGTGCTCCGTTCTCCTCCTAACTCAAACCTGAGTCTGGAGAAACTCAGCTCATTGCACGAACTTCGTAGCACCGGCGAGGACCTTGAAATACTTTGGGTAGACTTTTAATTCGAAATTTTGCCCGGGCAGTGCCGTTAGGCTACTCTTTTTCAATTTCCAACTGCCAAGGGATTTTTTATGTGCGCAATAATACACACGGGCGTCCGATCTCACTACCCAGATACCAGGGGAAATTGTATTACTAGACGTCCATGTGAAAAAATCCCAGGACCTCTAGCACTCGAGGCGGACACCATACCTCGAGACCACCCTCCCCCCCAGCTAGAATATAAGAAGTTCAATCAAAGGCTAGAACATTCTACGTCACAAGTGAACAAACCCACTAGACAAGCGGAAAAAAATACAAACAGAAAATTACATCTACCTCCTCTCTATGATCCTCCAAGGCAAAAGCAGTTGGACAAAAGAAGAAAAAGAAAAAAAAAAGAAGAAGATTAATGTCATTACATCATAAAATCAATGTACATCACCGACTTGTACAAACCAATTGTTATTGCTGGATTACAATACTCTCTTCTACTCACACAAATACAGAATTATATTGTTAAATGTAGTTTACATTTGTTAAGTTGGCCTACTTTATTCTAGTGCTGTTTCATTAGCGCCTTTTAAGCCTTCTTTCACTGTGATTCTCATTCATTTGGGACACAGAGGTGCTGTAATTAGTTCAGTACACGTTTGCAGGTTGCCAGAAGCTATTAAATTTACATTGAAGTAGATAAGGTGAGTGATCTCCAAATAGTTGTCTAGTTTAAAAGCAGTATTGATTCCCTGTTTCCAGTGGAAGTGACACATACTATTACAAAGACCGATGATTCTCAAACTGTCTTGGGAAGTGACACTATTGTAAAGGCCGGCGATTCTCAAACTGTCTTGGGAAGTGATACTTACTATTATAAAGACCGGCATTTCTCAAACTGTCTTGGGAAGTGACACATACTATTATATAGACCAGTGATTCTCAAACTGTCTTGGGAAGTACAGGCGGCTGGCATAATACTGACGACCTCACCTATTGATTTCTGATTGGTCTATCAAAATATGAGGCTAGCATTATAAGCCAGATAAGCATCTTTTGCTAGCAATATTCCAAACATGAGAACACTTACCTACAATAGAATATTTATAGCATATATCTAATGTAGTTGCAGAAAACCCGAAGAAACCTCCACATTTGCTTTGCAATAATGAATTTATGGAAGTCAGAAAACTAGATTCATGGCTGAATGGTTTGTTATAAAAAACAAGGCTTCATAACTTACCACAATGAAATGACAGAATAGATGCAGCATATAACACTTTAAAAATTTAATGTAAAGACAAACCATAATTAATTGAATTCAAAATTACACAGGGAATGATTATAATTATGTATTGTATTTTACAAAACCTATCTCATTTTGTATGTCTGAATGCACACAAGAATAGATGGCCAGACTCTCCTTTGTGACCCTTTAAAAATAAAGTTTGTTCGTTCGTTCATATTAGCGGTGTCAAAACCTGATCTAACTGTGCTTCTGCCATTATGAGCACATTCTTTTAATGATTACACTAATGCACCCGCTGTATATTGTATTAACAAAATCTTTAACAAGTCACCTATGTCTGTTGCAACTTAATGAGTTAACTAATTACTGTTTCTTTTCTTCCATTTCAGCATGATAATAACATCATTCACCGAGATTTGAAAGCAGAGAATGTATTTTATGCCAGTGTCAAATGGATCAAGGTTGGAGACTTTGGATTCAGCACCATCTCACGAGCCAGCGAGACATTAAACACTTTCTGTGGGTCACCTCCTTATGCAGCTCCTGAGCTGTTTAAGGATGAGAATTACTGCGGTGCATTTGTTGATATCTGGGCTATGGGTATTCTGCTATACTTCATGGTTACCGGCCTGATGCCTTTCAGAGCAGAAACCGTGGCCAGACTGAAGAAATGCATCTTGGATGGAAGTTATACTGTGCCAACTTATGTATCAGACAGTTGTGTTTTCCTCATTCGCAGCATTCTTAGACACATTCCCCATGACCGTTTGACTATAGCCGAGATTAAGCGTAGTGAGTGGTTGACAGGGCAAGACTTTCCAGGCCCTCTCGAGCCATATAACTTAAATCCTAGCCAAGATTCTTCTGTGATAAATGCTGAGGAACAAGAAACTCGAGCAATTCTCAGTGATTTGGGCATTAAAGATGAACACTTCAAACAGGCTAGTATTAAAGATTCTAGGAGCAGCATAACTGGGACATACAGGATTGTTTTTCACAGGGTACAGAAGAAAAAGTATGGTATTCAAGAGACATTTATTGATTCGACAGAGGTTAAGAAAGATTTGAGTTCAAATTCAGTCCAGGAAAAGAAACAGTTTAGACGGATCACACTTGGTGGAAATGCCCATTCTGTTGATGGCAAGCCAAGGTCTCGGACTTGTTCAGTATTGTGACCTTTGTGATAACAGTGCAAATAAACAGAAGCCCAAATGTTGAAGTGAACATAGTATTTACTTATAAAATTCTTCCTGTTGTGAATATTTTGTATGTGTGAGCATTGTCATTGTGTTTGCGTAGTCAGTAATGTATTCCTGTAACATCATGTCAGATTATTAAATCTGAACACTTGTGCGAAGTTTCTCAAAATGATACTCCTTCATTCCAGATTTGTGACTTGCTCATAAATGTATTTTGTGGAAGATAATGTTGTGGTTTTCTTTTACCTTCCATACTCAAATGCGTGATATGAAGTATTTGAATATGTGGTGTTTGAATTGAGTATGCAGTGTGATAGATTGTATTTGATTTAAGACTTCAATTCTGACCAAGCTTGACAGGAGTACAGTGACGAGGTGTGTCAAACAGTAATAAGAGTGCCAGTGGTAATTCATCTGCTCAACACCTCGATGTAGGCATAACAAATTCATGATTTATTCGACCATGCACAGTGCAATGTTTGCTATGATTTCCAGTTGTACAGTTTTAAACAGATGACCAGGAATAATTATGCAGACATTTTCATCTATAGTATGTGCAAAATACATTCACCATATCCCTTGATAAAGCAAAATGAAAACCCATTAGCAACAGTCACAATTATATTCAGCATGCATAGCCTACACTGGGGTTATCTTCCTCTATTTGGCCACAAGAATACCACATTTTATTGACAACTAGCTGACCCGGCCCGGCTTCGCCCAGACCCTGGTGGGGAGCATCTCATTTAATTCATATAAGTAGTCATATAAGTTCTCGTTCCCGTTACCGACAATCTGTCTGTCTGTCTGTCTATCTGTCTGTCTGTCTGTCTGACCCGGCCCGGCTTCGCCCAGACCCTGATGGGGAGCATCTCATTTAATTCATATAAGTAGTCATATAAGTTCCCGTTCCCGACTATCTATCTGTCTGTCTGTCTGACCCGGCCCGGCATCGCCCAACTCCTGGTGGGGAGCATCTCATTTAATTCATATAAGTAGTCATATAAGTTCCCGTTCCCGACTGTCTGTCTGTCTGTCTGTCTGTCTATCTATCTATCTGTCTGTCTGTCTGTCTGACCCGGCACAGCCCATGGCGGAGAGCATCTAATTTAAATCATATAAGTAGTCATATAAGATCCCGTTCCTGACTATCTGTCTGTCTGTCTTGGGTAAATGGAGGAGGGAGGAGGAAGAGGGAGGTGGAGGAGGGAAGAGGAGGGAGGAGGAATAGGAGGGAGGAGGAGGGATTAGGAAGAGGAGGGAGGAGTAGGGTGGAGGAGGAGGGAGAAGGAGGGAGGAGGAGAACGCAGGAGGTGGAAGGAGGAGGAGGAGGAGAGGGAGGAGGAGGGAGAGGGAGGAGGAGAAGAGAGTAGGAGGAGGGAGGAGGCGGAGGGAGCAGGAAGAGGGAGAAGGAGGAGGAGGAGGGAGGAGGAGAACGCAGGAGGAGGAGGAGAGGGAGGAGGAGGGAAAGGGAGGAGGAGGAGAGAGTGGGAGGAGGGAGGAGGCGGAGGGAGGAGGAAGAGGGAGAAGGAGGAGGGAGGAGAAGGAGGGAAGAGGATGAGGAGGAGGAGAGAGGGAGGAGGAGGAATGTGAAGGAGGAGGAAGGAGGGAAAGAGGATGAGGGGAGGAGGAGGAATGTGAAGGGAGGAGGTAGAGGAGGAGGGATGATGGGAGAAGGAGGGATGAGGAGGAGGAGGGGAGGAGGAGGGAGGAAGAAGGAGGAGGATGAGGGATTAGGGAGGAGGAGAAGGGAGGAGGAGGGCGAAGGAGGAAGGAAGAGGAGGGCGAGGAGGTAGGAGGAGGTGAGAGGGAGGAGGAGGGAGGAGGAAGAGAGTAGGAGGAGGAGGAAGAGATGAGGGAGAGAGGAGGAGGAGTAGGGAGGAATAGGAGGGAGGAGGAGGGATTAAGAGAAGGAGGGGGGAAAGGGGAGAAGGAGGAGGAGGAGGAAGAGGGATGAGGAGGGAGGAGGAAGGAAGGAGGAGGGAGGGGGGAAGGGAGGAGGAGGGAGGAGGAGAACGCAGGTGGGGGAGGAGGAGGAGAGGAGGAGGTAGAAGGAGGAGGGAGGAGGAATGATGAGGAGGAGGAGGGAGGAGGAGGAAGAGGGATGTGGAGGAAGGAGGAGGTAGAGGAGGAAAGGGAGGAGGAGAAGGGAGTAGGAGAGATGAGAAGGGAGGAGGAGAGGGAAGGGAGGGGGAGGAGGTAGAGGGAGGCGGAGGGAGGAGGATGGAGGAGGAGGGGAGAGGAAGAGGGAGAAGGAAGAGAGAGAAGGAGGAGGGAGGGGGAGGAGGTAGAGGGAGGAGGAGGGAGGAGAAGAGAGGAGGAGGGAGTTCGCCATTCCGAATTCATACTCGTCTAGGTTCTGTGATTTCGGTCCTTCCATTGATTGTTCTTCCCTTCTACACGACTGTAGATAACTTCCTTACACATAAAAAGATGAATTGTTATTGATATTGCCGTGGCATGGAGGCATATATATCAGCAACAGAGTTGAACGCCTACGCCAGCCGGCACGGCACTTGATGATGATGATGATTGCCGTGTGACGATTCTGTGTAGTCACGTCATTTTCTTCCCTTTCCCTAGCGTTTTGGTTCGGGGATTCTTTCATCATCATCATCATATTTTTACGTACGTATTTTGGGAATGGGAGGAGGGAGGAGGAGGAAGAAGAAAAAAAAATACGACAGTGGGCTGCGCTGGAATGAAAGGAAAACGTGTAGAAAATTTCATCTCAATCGGATGGGCCGTTCGCGAGCGCATAAAGGACATATGGACAGACAGACAGACAGACAGACGAAGATCGCAATTTATATATAAGATAAATAAGCCCCTCAAATGAACGTGGCCTAAAAAGTCTCCAAATACAAGCAGTAGTCAGCACATTCAAATCTTCTTCCAGTACAACTTTAGTGGCCAGCCCAAGAACAGGTATTTGACTTTCTCTCAGCCAAGCCTCATCTCTTAGACTGCTATGAAAGGTTTCTCAGTTAATAAAATGTCTGTCACTTCATAATATGCAATTGTCTTGGTTGTTTAATATCCACATTCCATCTGCACATTTTTGCATCACACCCAAAATTAGGTAGTTTGTGACCTCCAAATTTCATAGCAATCTTAAGCTGTCAAGATAAATGGGTGCTCTGCTCTGTCTATGTGCAGAGTTGTCCATTTATTTCACAGATACTTGGTCACCAGGACTATGTTTGTCACATTTACTGTGTTTGTCACACTCTACAGTGTTTGTCCCCCTCTACAGTGTTTGTCCTACTCTATTGTGTTTGTCCCACTCTATTGTTTGTCTCATTCTACCTTGTTTGTCACACTCTACCATGTTTATCACACTCTACTGTATTTGTCCCCCTTTACTGTGTTTGTCCCACTCTATTGTGTCTGTCACACTCTACTTGTCACACTCTACTGCATTTGTCACACTACCTTGTTTGCCACACTCTACAGTGTTTGCCACACTCTACTGTATTTGTCACACCCTACCATGTTTGTCATACTCTACTGTATTTGTCATACTCTACTGTATTTGTCACACTCTACTGTTTGCCACACTCCACTATATTTGTCACACTCTACTGTGATTACAACATGCTTTGTTACCCATGCTGTGCCATTAAGTTGGGAGCTTCCTTTAAGTGAGTAGAGACTACGGTGGCATCTCAGATACTCCACCACACTTTAGAAGACACTGAGTTGACAACACAATAGAACTTCTCATACCCCTGCTATTTTAGAGGAAGCTTAAGTATAGGATTCTTTTACATTCCTTAATGTGTATTGGACATGTGGTGGTATCTCCATACTTTTATAGACCAATCAGCACTCGATGGGGACGTGGTTGGTATCCCAGCAACCATCTTTACATCCCTGCATCTGGCCGATGACAGAAAAAGAGAAAAGAAAAGTTACAACAACAGAAATGAGGTTCAGATCAGAAATGAAGAAATCAGGACTAAAGTGGGGGTTAAAGCAGCACTAGATTTTATTAGAAAGCAGCAAGTCAAATGGTTTGGCCATGCAAGTAGGTTACCAGTCAACAGCATACCACAACAGGCAATGATGTACAGACCAGATGGAAACAGAGGAAGAGGCCGACCACGTAAACGTTGGATGGAGGGAATAGCAGAGTCCATGGGAATGTCGATATATGAAGCCCATAATCGGGCACTTTCACGAAGCTTATACTTCACCTCGACATCGCAAGGTACAAGAGGAACATGATGAGATGAGATGAGATCTGGCTGATGCTCGATACTTAGAGGAAAGGTGAGACGCACATATAATCAGATTGGTACTGGTACTATTGTGGTTGGAACTCTTCGCTGGCTTCTGAGGATGGTGATGGAGCACTTATGGGAATGCCCCGAATGCTGTGATGTCGGTTCTTAAATCAATCAATCAATCAATCAATCTTTACATCCCACAACATTTTTTGGTACCTGTTTTAGGTTGCGTCCCAGTTGTTATTTTATTTTTTGTAAATTCACCTGGATGGGGATTCAAAGACAGGATGACCACTGGGCCAGCAGGCAAGCTGTAGAAGGTATCAAAAATAAACTAGATTGTTTTTTATTTTAAAGCTTTAAGAGAAATTGTGAATGTTGCTAAGAAAATAGAAGATATTAAAAATAAAACTGATTGATTTTTAAAGCATAAGAGACATTGTGAATGTTGTTAAGAAAATAGAAGATATCCAAAATAAAGTTGATTGTTTTTTAAAGCTTAACAGAAATTGTGAATATTGCTGAGAAAATGATTTGTGCTTGTTACTGACTTTGATATTTTAATATTATAACAGCATTTGTTTGTAACTTATTCCATGCTTCTTATTTATTGTATTATTTTTCTGTGTGAACAAGGATGAACATGCATTTGAACACAAACACTTCACCTATACAAATGTTGATGTGATATGTTGAATTTTTGATAAGAAGCATATATTTATAAGAATGTATGCAATTCAAGAATGTGTATGTTTTGTTGAAATTCCAGAGATGACATTTAATGATAAATAGGATTAGTGTTCATAATTTACCTTTTGCTTTTCATGGACATTATGTGGTTGGTAGTTTAGTATCACCTCGAAGTATGATGTCCGCCTCGAGTAATGGAAACCCTGGGTTCAAGACCCGGTCAGGGCCGGGATTTTTTCATGAGGACGTCTAGCAACAAAATTTCCGCTGGTCTCTAGGTAATGAGACCGGACGCCCGTCAACTCAACTCCTATCTATACTTGCTGTAATTGATTATATGGTAGATTTTTCATTATGAATTGATTGCCATAGCTTTTTAAAGAGTGAGCAGATGTTGCTAGTTGAGATGCAGTTTTTGAGAATATGTTCAGAATATTCTGGCAAGAAAAGGAAAATACCACAGAGGTATTGACAGCTGCAGGTGTTATTAGATCAATTTTAAAACCATTAGCAAAAGACAAATGAAATTTATGTAGCATATCAATAGAAGAGGTGGTGGAGAGGAATTAGCTTAGATGAAAACAATACAAGGTGAATGAGGTAAAAGTAGTTAGAAACAGATGTACATGAAGAGCTTCAACAGTTGGACAATAAACTATAATATAAGCAACGTCAAAGTAATTAAAATATCAAACGACAAAGAGGAGTGAAGAAATATCTGCTTCTGGCACCTGAAGAAAAAGAAGATGATGAAGAACAGGATGAGAGTGAGAAGGAGGATGAAGAAGAAAAGAAGGTGTGATTGTTTGATTCATTACTTTACTAACATTTACATCATTACATTCAAATGTGTGCTGTTTCTCTTATTAGACGTTGAAATGTTGCAATATTACTTATTCCTCAGGTGAATGCACCTATATCAGTTTCACATGTGATCACACTTTCTACTGTCACAAGTGATGCCAAATGAGCAAAGTCTCAGGCTGTTTCATGAGTCCATCTGTCAATCTGCAGCAGCCTGTCCACCATGTTACATACTGACTTCTGTCCAATTGCAAGTTTCATACTGTTGGTGTGATTTATGGTATCGTATTAGCTCATTCCCCAGGAAGGTTAACCCAGTCAACAAATGACCACAGAAGTCGGATGTGTTGGCTTAACGGTGCAAGAACGCAGCTCTGTTGTAAACAGGCATAATGCAATCACGTCCGGAAAAAAAACTTGTCGGATGAACGCAGAAGAAGAAGAAGGAGATATTAACTCATTAAATACTTTTTACCTGTGTAACGTAGGCAGTAGATCCATCCAAGGTCTTGAGCAGATGATATGTCTATAAACCTTAACTATACATGGTCATGTCGTCCACTGAGACACAATGGTAACTCCATTATATGGAATCTTAGATATCACAGAAGAACTGCAGTTCTATTTCCATTCACAATGCCATGGAGGGTGGACAAGTATGGTACATATTATAACCAGCTACACTCTCTGGCTCTAATCTTAAGTGTGCTTATAGCTTTGTTTCTTTCTGTTGTCTAGAATCTCTAAATTCACTTTATTCTTTTAAAAATAAATTACCTTTGATAACAAGAGTGCTCTCCCTTTGTTCATTACCCTCTCTGCAATGTTTATTCAAATTCATAAATCATGGGAGGCCAGTAACTTGCGTTCATTATATTCATGATGGGAATAACATTATTTATGGATCAATATTTTAAAGTATAATGATGGAAGACCAATAAATGTGGTCAACATTTTTTAACCATTAATGATGGAATGCCAGTAAATACATTGAAATGTTCATTATGGGAGGCCAGCAATTGGAACCAATAATTTCAAGTGCTCATGATGGGAGGTCAGTAATTGAGGCCAGTATTTTCAAGTACTCATGGTGGGAGGCCAGCAATTGGGGCCAATATTTTCAAGTGCTCATGATGGGAGGTCAGTAACTGAGGCCACTATTTGCAAGTGCTTATGATGGAAGGCTAGTTATTGGGCAGAAATTTGTAAATGTTAATTTTGGACAGCTAGTAATTGGGCCAATATTTGTATGTGTTCATAATAGGAGATCAGTAACTAGGGCCAATATATTCAAGTATTCATATGGGAGGCCAATAATTAGGACCAGTACTTTCAAGTGCTTATTATAAGACATAAATAAATCAGGTCACTGCTTTAAAGTGTTCATGATGGGTGACCAATAATTTCAAGCAATCGTGTTGAGAGGTCAGTCATTGGTGTAAATACTTTCAAGTGTTTGTGATGAGAGGCTAGTAACTGGGGTCAATATTTTCAAGTTTTCATTATGCTAGTTAGTTGCTTATCCTTTACAGGATGTCGCAGTCAACTCCAGCATTTTATTGGCTGTTTGTGATTTCCTGGCAAGTTTACGCAGAGTAGTTTGCCATTGCTTTCTAAACAATCGGCACTCATGTCTTTGTATGAAAACCAACACAAGGCGGTTTGTGCCAAATCGCACACAATGATTCATGCAGGATTATGATTTGCATCAGTAATCCCTTCGCCACAGAGCCGGCATGATGTGTGACCAACAATTGGGGTCAATATTTTCAAGAGTTCATGAAGGGAGGCAAGTAACTAGGGTCAATACTTTCAAGCTCTTATATTGGGCAACCAATAATTAGGGTCAATATTTTCAAACATTCTTGATAAGAGGCCAGTAATTGGGGTCAATACTTTCAAGTGTTATGATCCCTGGAAGGTTAACCCGGTCAACAAACACCCGCAGAAGTCGGATGTGTCGGCCTAAGGGGACAAATAAACCTGGAACAATGCAATTATGTCTGATAAAACACCAGCAGAGGAAGAAGAAGTTTTATGAAGATAGGCCAGTAATTGTAACTGAACTTTTGCCAAGCTGTTTGCTTTCTGTTTGTCCTGGTTAATATTTATTAATATTCTCTATTTAACAAATTATAACGTCAATCATCACTAGCTAGTGTCATCTAGACGTAGAAAGGCAGCTGTCAGGAACCTCAAGTACTTCCTGTACTGCTATCTCGTGGTGCTCTCAGACAATGATGTGGTCTACCATGTGTAATAATGCCTTCTGGCTTTGCATGATTCCTCCCACTTTTTCATGTAGCTTACTTCACACTTTTTCATGTAGCAAGTTTTCCACTTTTTCATGTAGCACGCTTCCACTTTTTCATGTAGCAATTTTGCCACTTTTTCATGTATCTTCTACCCACTTTTACATGTAGAATGCTTCCCACTTTTTTTTTCATGTAGCATGCTTCCCACTATTTTTTGTAGCATGCTTCCCGAATTTTGTGTAGCATGCTTCCCTCTTGTCCATGTAGCATGCTTCCCACTTTACCATGTAGCATGCTCCCACTGTCCCATGTAGCATGCTTCCCACTTTTTTGTGTAGCATGTTTCCCATTTTTTTCTTGGAGCACATCCTTTCATGGGAACTGTGATAGTGCAGTAGCTAGCATACTTGCCTGTTGGTCATGTGTTTGAATCCCCACTGAAGGTTTTATTGGTTTATGACAAATATTGGGCTATCACTAGTAAAGACAGATGGTGTGTTACTGGACACATTCCCCATGAAGGTCTTATTAGTTTATGACAAATATTGGGCTATCACTAGTAAAGACAGATGGTGTGTTATTGAACACATTACCCATGAAGGTCTTATTAGTTTATGACAAATATTGGGCTATCACTAGTAAAGACAGATGGTGTGTTATTGAACACATTACCCATGAAGGTCTTATTAGTTTATGACAAATATTGGGCTAGCACTAGTAAAGACAGATGGTGTGTTACTGGACACATTCCCCATGAAGGTCTTATTGGTTTATGACAAATATTGGGCTATCACTAGTAAAGACAGATGGTGTGTTATTGAACACATTCCCCATGAAGGTCTTATTGGTTTATGACAAATATTGGGCTATCACTAGTAAAGACAGATGGTGTGTTATTGAACACATTCCCCATGAAGGTCTTATTGGTTTATGACAAATATTGGGCTATCACTAGTAAAGACAGATGGTGTGTTATTGAACACATTCCCCATGAAGGTCTTATTGGTTTATGACAAATATTGGGCTAGCACTAGTAAAGACAGATGGTGTGTTATTGAACACATTACCCATGAAGGTCTTATTGGTTTATGACAAATATTGGGCTAGCACTAGTAAAGACAGATGGTGTGTTATTGAACACATTCCCCATGAAGGTCTTATTGGCTTATGACAAATATTGGGCTAGCATTATATGCCCAATTGGCATCAGGGTGTGTATAATGGTCCTTTACTTACTTTTACTTGCAACCTTTAGCACTAATCAGTGTAATGTATATTTATGTGCCCAAAAGTACTTTTATTGTCTGACACTGATCTGATTCAGTAATGTTTCCATCAGGCCTAGTTTTTATAGAACTTCTGTGTTTGCCTTCTACTCTTGTCATAAGATTCTTTCTATTTGTCTATGTAATTCTTTCTAATCATCTATATAATCACATGAAGCCAGACTGAAACGAATCAGTGTTTTTAGGTTTTTGGATACTTTATTAACAGCAGATGGTATATGCATTAAGGAAGTTAAATGTAGGGGAAGGAAGATTCTGTCATCAAGGCATGGAGGAACATCAGTATAAAAAATCATTTACAATACAGGAGACAGAAGGCTCTAAATAGACATTATCACCAATGCCTTACAAAACAGACTAATAGAAGAATCACATTTTTGACTTCCATTAATTATTAATTGTCCATGCTTCTGCATCATATGAAATTGAAGAGTGTATGTGACACTAGATCATTCTTAATTTTAATTCATAAATTTGTTGTTTAGATGACAGAAGCTGTTTCATATTTTTAAAATGTTAGTTTAGCCATTGCTGTTGTCAATTACTTCAGTTATTTCTGAGTTTGTTGTTTCAACTTTGATGTTAGAGTATGTTTGTAATATATTATACCCATGAAAAGGGTCTGATAAGCTTGTGAATTTTCTATTTGATCTATGCTTTGTTAATATAAACATCTGTTGCCTGCTGTGCCATCATCATGTCATCAAACAATACTTTGGCCATATTAAACATCACGGTGATGTAGAATGAATGAACAAATGAATTAATGAACAAAAAAAGAAACCTTTATTTTCAAAGGGTTACAAATTAGGCGTCCAGGCCTGTCTAACATTTGCCCTTCTGATCTATCTCTTTCATACACTTTTTCATCCATTTTTTCATCCATACAAAATTTATGAGGTTAACAGAGGACAAGGACAACAGTATGAATATATGCATTATAAAGTCATGGCAAATGTGCAAATATTCCTTACTACATGACTCTCTAATATTAATGAATGATTTGCCAGTTGTTATTAGTCACAGATGACATACTATCCTACCAACAGGAGACTGAAAGAACAGTTATAGAAGCATGGCTTCTGAAAGAATAAGCTCAAGTTGGCCAAAACGAAGGTGGGTATGTTGCAATAAAGACACACCACATATAAAAATACATGAGGCAGGGAAACTACTGAAAGATTGAAAGCCTTTCTGGCCAGCCATGATTAGGGAGATGTTCTGCAAAAGAATTGCTACATGATGATGATGATTGTGCTATAAATATAGCAAGATATTATTTCTGTCGTTGTTCTATGAATGTACTGCCACTGCTGGTAGGGTGGACTATACACCAGGCTAATTATAGATCTTTTAGAGATGTTTAGTTGACCATTTGGAAAAAACACTTGGTCCTTAAGTGAAGTGCTATACTATCATTGTTTGGAGACTGCAAGTTCAAATCCAAGTTTGCTCACAGCTTTCAGTTATATCTTGTCTGATTTCTTATGATATCCTATACTTTTATTAACGCCAATCACTACCTATGAATTTATTTCTTATAATAAATTCATATCATTATAATTTGAAACACTAAAAACAAACTTAAGGTAACTGACTGAAACAGAAACAGAAAATGCAAATTCAAAGGGGAATAACTTCAGCAAACAGCATTATTGTCCTAGGGAAGAGTTGAGTCGATGTAAAGAGCATATTTGTGGTAGCTGGAATCGAATCCTCAGCTATTAATACAAATTGTCTCTTTTATTATTTATGGGAGCTGTTTGAAGCTTTGGGTAAAGATCTGTACGGCTTTCGATTAATAATAAATTGTTCCATTAAACTAATGGCTTCAGGGTTTCAGGATAATTTTTAACTACTTTGTGTAATACTGAATTAATTTCCTTGCTGTAATTAACTCTTTATGTCCCAGGTAGTTAAAAGTTTCAATGTCTGGATCAGGAAAAAAATAAAGTAACAGTAATCTGAGGCTTAGGGGATATAAGATGCAGATGAGCTTGAGTTGAGCTAAGAACTGACATCACTGCACTCAGGACATTCCCATAGACGCTCAATCCCCTCCAACAGCCAGCGATGAGTCACACTACTAATCGTTCTCACTGCTATCTGACTGAAAGTTCTCCTGGTCTTCCCTCTCAGTTTTAAGATTCTTTCAGAACCCCTGCCAATCCCCCACAATCTCATTCTTTCCACATACAGGTTCTCAATCTGTTCCCCCACTTTCTCCACCTGATCCCACAGGCGCACAAACGTCTCTGCCTTGTCCATAGGTAATCTACCACTAAGAGGTGCATTCCCCACCAGCCTATCAGCCTGTTCGTTCCCGTACATTCCCACATGGCCAGGGCAAAAAATCCATACAATTCTCACAATCTGTGACCTCTGAAGTGAGGGGAGCCATTCTACACGAAACATTTCTTTCTTCACCTTACTAAACATACTTCTTGAGTCGGTAATGCATACAGTGTGTTGCAGTGGTCTCCTCTAACTAACAGAATGCCGCTGTATCTGTTTCCACCTCCATTCTCATGCTGGAGGTCATAGTCTCATATGTCAGACTCTTCCTTTTCATTAATCGTTCATTAGCCTTCACAATGAAACCCAAACCACTAAGTCTGTTTCTCACTATTGGCTCATCAGTGTAGATGAATGTGTCACCTTAATGTGTGTTATTCTGGATCAGTTGTTGCACCTAAAACTCTGTGCGGCCCACTGCCCATTCCCTGCACTCACAATCCAGTATTACTATTACGTTGTGCCAGTCCGACATGTCTTCCAGTACTTTAACCCAATACTTTCACGATTGATGGTCTCTAGATCACAGATCTGAAGTATAGATATTTCTACCTGTGCCATCCAGGACCTATTTCGTCCTTAGTCTATTATCCTTTCCTTGACAATATCCATGGCTTCATGCAGGGGGTGATCCCTATCTGCAGCAACACGCAGGTACCATTTGGCTTGAAGGACCCTATGCCTATCCGCCATTGTCGGTAGCGCCAGGATATGCTTCATGCATATAATTGGTGTGTCCTTTGTGCACCCCAGGATCACCCGCATGGCTGCATTCTATAATGCACTCCAACCTTTCAAGCTGGCTCTTTGATATTGTCAACAGATGGAATAAATTAAGTATGAAGAAATATCTAAAATGGAAAGCATTAACCATTAAAGGATGTGAGAGTTTCTTATTAGATTGTTATCTCAGCACTTTAATTTACTGTTATAGATGTAAATATCGCCTGTCCTTTGTAAGATGTTGCAGTCAACCCCAGGTTGATTTTTAAGGCAATTTTACCCTGAGAAATTTGCCATTGTCTACTCAAGAGGTGGAGAAACTTTCTTCTTCTTACACCTTCAGATTTCAACCCGAATATATTTAAAGAAAGCAGCAGTCAACTTGAGATATTTACATATCTTTAGAGTTTGTCCTCAACTGGTATGGGTGTAGGCCAAAATAATTTTCTCTCTTCTATATATGCAAGGTGTTCTTGCAGCAAAATTGTAGCCAGAAATAAATACTAGGAACAAATTATGAGTGCATTTCTTTTAAGGAGATTAAATGCTTGAACTTCAATGCTTGATTTCACAGCATTGCTATCAACAACACAAATGATAATTGATCATGTAATAAAGTCTGTCAAGGGCAAGGTGAGAGAAACAAAATGTACATCTTGATGCAACAAGCACATGAATAATGACAATAGGTAAAACAAATAAGCCGACAGATATATCTATCTAGACAGAGAAATTACAGAAAGGGAGGAGCTTTGAATATCTAATTTCACTGCTGATGGGCAGTGCAAATGGGATGATAGAAATTGCAAGAATTACAAACATTGCTCTGAAAAATCTACAGGTTCAGTCGCTTTGTTGGAATCATACACGTGGATTTCATGAAACACATGTCAAGTTAACAAGAAGGAGACTGATGAGAAACTGTTATATTTATTTTCATATAGTGTTTTTCATGTAGTGTTTTCCATGTAGTGTTGTTCACGTAGTTGTATCAGTATGTGTTTGTTGCTTCTATACTGACCAAGGCTTTGGTCGTAACGTAGATTTAGTTACTTGTGATCGTTTTCTAGTAAAGTTTACCACCTACTTCTGGTGTTTTGATAATTCATTCTGAAAAATGTAAAGCAATTAAAACCTTTATAGATTGGCACAAACATAAGAAGAAAAGTTGGACTATTAGGATCATGCATATTTACTGTAGCAACACCCAAGTGTGAAACTTTGATATTTAACAAATCAGCTGAAAATCACATGTTTTAAAAAAATACGTGTTACAGAAGAGTATTAAACATCTATTTAAATGACATGATAGTCAGTTTTAAACAGGCAATTTAAATTTCTCTGGGAATATGTGTCTTGTATATTTCAGCTTGAAAGATTGATCGTTTTGCTTTTGTTTATATCATGTGATTTTTGCAGAATGCACCTGATGAGATGCAGTGAAATATGGCAGGCAATACATTGTGCAATCTATTATTTGTGTTTTAAGTATTTAAAAATTCTTGGATCAATAATGAGAACAAACAGATCTTTCCAACATGAACTCAGTAATGAAAAAGATTGGTTATTGAAACATATACAACTGAGGAAAATCAAATATTTTAGAGCGTGCAAACTATTACTCAGTAATGAACAAGACTGGTTATTGAAACATTTAAAACTGAGAGAAGTCAAATATTTTTGGGCGTGTAAAATAGACATGAATATCTGGACAAGATTGCTATGGTGACTACGGGGGAATTGTAACTGGGAAGCACAGAGAAGGAAGATCACAATGTATATGGGTTCAAGATGTGATAGATAATTTACTCAGGACAGCAGCAGAGTTAGAAAATCTGGCTTATGTTAAAGCTTAGTTGTATGTCCTTTACAGGATGTCACAGTAAACCCCAGCATTTATTCACTATTTGTTTATTATTTTATTAACTATTTGTTTATTATTTTATTCACTATTTGTTTATTATTTTATTCACTATTTATGGGAGTCTCCGAGGCGAAGGCTTAGATAGAGAGATGGCTTATGATAGAGAGACATTTCAAAGGACTTATGGAGCTAAAGTTAATGACCAGATAAGCCACTGGATGATGATGATAGACATCCTGTTTAACCCATCTGGGTTATAATTGAAATATAAAGTGTCTATTATTATTATTTAATATACTAGCTGTTTTATTGGTTTATTCATGTCTTTCAAACAATTATGATATTCATATCATGCTCCCCACATTCGTCAGTGTGGATGTATAGTGTTACACTTTTCTTCATATTGTGTATCTTGTATGTTCTTGCTATTTATGCTTTTGCATTCACAACTATTCAGTATTTTGTAACAATATTGCATGTAGTTTTTGCCTGTTGACTTGCTGCTATGTTATCTTTTGAACCAGAGAAAGTTAGAAGCAAGATAATTATACTGTTTGTCTGAACAATTCATATGCTTGCATCCTGCCAGCTTGCTCCCATGTTTATATTTGTCCTAATGGCAGTTGGAAGCAAGATAACTTTACTGCTTCTCTCTTGCCTGTTTTCCAGTTGGCTTACTCTTATGTTATTTTTTGAACCAAGATATGCTTACATATTGTCCTCTTAGCATGCTGCTATGTTATCATTTGTCCCAGTGACACTTGTAAATAAGATAACTGTTTCTCTGAACCTGATTTGCTTACATTTTTTTCCCTGGTAACTATGACATTCTTTCAGACATCATTTGAGCCATTCCTAATGAACAAGAGCCAATCATGAATAATTACCAGACAAATGAGGAATTATGCAGAAGCTGTTTTTCTTTTTAGAATAATGATGAGAACACTGTGGATAGATAGAAAGAGTAATGGTGATTTCTTGAAAGCAGTTAACTCACAAATAGAACTGGTTACACGCATCAGAAGCACAGTCCACCGTGTTTTATCATGACATAAGAAATGAGACGTAAGATGGTGTGTGATGGTGGAATTTACCAGGTGTTCACATGCATCCATTGTGGACAAAGATTTACCTCACAAATTGGTCTGATCAGTCACATTCGCTACAGCCATGGGTTGTAAATATTATGTCTGTTTTGAAGCACAGAGTAACAAACTATCATCTGTCAAGGTGACCAGGTGCCAGTCATAAGAAGAGGGAGCAGTCAGTGTGGCCAAAAGGATAACAATGCTCTAGCTTTTAAACTTCCGGTTTGCAGAGGGCGGGATAGGGAGTTCATCTTTTACACTGTAGACCTAAACGCAAACTTATCATCCAGAAAACAATGGTAGATTTTTTTTCTTTTCTTTTCCCATATCCTTTTACAGGACATCGCTGTCACCACCAGCATTTTACTGCTGTTGTTGATGTCTTGGCACGTTTACGTTCATTAGTTTGCCATTGCTTTCTGAACGACCGGCTCCCATGACAATTTGTTAAAATTCAGAGCAATGTGGTCTGCTGCCAAATTGCATGCAGCTATGTTTCGAACGTGGGTAAGCGGAATTACGAATCGCATCCATAACACCTTCATCATGGAGACTGGCACTGGCAGAGTACTGAACGTAAAATTGCTTAGAACGTTAGCCTGGGGTTGATCGCAGTATCCTGCAAATGACATGGAATATTTTCATAAAAAGAGGAAAGATGGAGTATGTCATATCACAATTGAAAAGTTCCATGAGAGGAGAACAGGGGGCCACCAGGAGAGAATGTGCTGGACAGTTTGACATAATAACATGGAGCAACATTGTTATCAAAGGTCAGTGACAATATATGAGACAAGTGGCTGTGGACAGAAATGATCATCAGTGCTTCAGCGCATGGACTAAAAGAAGATGTTGTCATTTGTGTCAGTGAAAGTTGGAGGCAAGATAATTATACTGATTGTCTGAATATTCTTACATTTTCTGCTATACTTTATACAATGTTAGCCGTAAAGGTGAATACATCAATGGATGAAATGCCTGTAGGATAGTTGTTCTGCCTTTGATTAAAAAGTTGGTTGCAAATCCTTTACAGGATGTCGCAGACAACCACAGCATTTTTGGCTGTTAGTGATTTCTCGGCAAGTTTACGTTCTGTAGTTTGCCATTGCTTTTTGAACCGCCGGCACACATACCATTTTATGGAAACCAACACAGCCCGCAGCTGGGTTTTGAATGGTGTATGCGTTTCACACAAAAGCAGAAAATATGTTACATATGTCTCATTTGTGTCATGGATGCTTGCTTCCCCAAGTCTTTTACATTATTTATACTTGTATCTACACAATACTCACCGACAACACACATGCAGGCACACGCAATATCAGTTGCTATTTTTCCATTATTTTGCAATTTGTATTCCATTTGTGTTGAGACCATATGGTAATATGTTCTTGTTTATCATGAAGTAAATTATATTGTCTGTGTTTTTTTGTGAGTTAAAGTATATTGTTTGTGTATTTTTTGTGAGTTAATATATATTGTTTGTGTGTTTTTGTGAGGTAGAGTATATTGTCTGTGTATTTTTGTGAGGTAGAGTATATTGTCTGTGTATTTGTGTGAGGTAAAGTATATTGTCTGTGTATTTGTGTGAGGTAGAGTATATTGTCTGTGTATTTTTGTGAGGTAGAGTATATTATCTGTGTACTTGTGTGTTAAAATATATAGTCTGTATGTTTGTGTGAGGTAGAGTATATTATCTTTGTATTTTTGTGATGTAAATTATAATATCTGTGTATTTATGTGAGGTAAAGTATATTGTCTGTGTAATTTTGTGAGGTAAAATATATTGTCTGTGTAGTTTTGTGAGGTAGAGTATATTGTCTGTGTATTTGTGTGAGGTAAATTATATCAAGGGGTTAGCGACTTTCTCCTTAATCCCATATACTCTCGTGAATAACGTGATCACGGTGAGAATCAGTAGCTGTTATAACCGCACCAGTAACTTATGGGGTATGTGAGTCGGTCACTCAGAAAGCATTGACAAACTACAGAGCGTAATTTTGCCAAGAAATCAACAATCAGCTGAAAGATGCTGATGTTGACAGCGATGTCCTGTAAAGGATACGCAAACATATTTTTTAAAGTATATTGTCTGTGTATTTGTGTGAGGTAAAGTATATTGTCTGTGTAATTTTGTGAGGTAAAGTATATTGTCTGTGTATTTTTGTGAGGTAAAGTATATTGTCTGTGTATTTGTGTGTGTTAAAGTATATTGTCTGTGTATTTGTGTGAGGTGAAGTATAATATCTCTGTATTTGTGTGAGGTAAAGTATATTATCTGTATTTTTGTGAGGTAAAGTATAGTATCTGTGTATTTGTATGAGGTAAAGTATATTATCTGTGTATTTTTGTGAGGTAAAGTATATTATTTGTGTGAGGTTGAGTATATTGTCTGTGTATTTGTGTGAGGTAAAGTATATTGTCTGTGTATTTGTGTGAGGTAAAGTATATTGTCTGTCTATTTGTGTGAGGTAAAGTATATTGTCTGTATATTTTTGTGAGGCAAAGTATATTATCTGTGTATTTGTGTGAGGTATAATATGGTGCATGCGTACATTTTCTGAGGTATAATGTGTCATCTGTGTGTATAGTGCCTTTGTATTTTTGTGAGGTTTAGTATATATAGTCTTTATTTATTTTGTGAGGTATAGTATATTGTCTTTGTATTCTTGTATAATGTATTATTTTTTCATTTATTTTCAGGTTTAGTATATAGTCTGTATTTAATTTGCGAGGTGTAGTGCATTTTCTGTGTAATATTTGTAAAGTAGAGATTTTTTTTTTTTTTCTGGTGGGGAATTTTAGGGTTTCCGTGGGGATGGGGATTCAGATTATTTCAAGATCGCGTTAATTCAAGAACCGAATACTTGATATTGTTTTTCCCTCCATACTTTACGGTTCTGTACTTCTCACCTTTCTGAAATTTGTTTTATAATGTAAGTAGACCCGCAAAACAAGTTTTATTTAGACGTCTAGACTTGTTATAGTGTGTGTTATTAAATTCAGCTTCCATTTTTTACGTATACTGTGTAGGGGTGGGGGAAATTTATAGGGAAGAAATATGAAAGCGGGCGGGGGAATGATGTTCTGAATTATGGTAAAAGGGTGTATGGGCCAAAAAAAAGGTTGAGAACCACTGGTATAATATGTAAATTATGTTGCCTGTGTTTAAATTGCAAGGTATAATATATTGTCTGTGTTTAAATTGCAAGGTATATTATGTTGACTGTGTATACATTGCAAGGTTTGTACCCATTGTAAGCTGGGTCGAACTGGTGGCCCAAGTCACTGGAAAAAAATCCCTACATCAAAGGGGATTTATACAAATGATCACGAGCTGGGAGACAAGTGTGCTAGCCATTGTTCTGCCACAGCTCCATCTTTTTAACATAACCATGCCTTTTTTGTACAACATTATAATATCATCCAATTCATTATGACCTGTTATGGCCTAGTTGACCTGGTCACTTGCAGTATACAGTATCAAACGTGTCCACTTTTGAATGTTAACTTTATTTTATATCATGACATTTCCGATTTGTATAATGATTGTAAATGTGTACGTGGATGGATGGGTAAATAAGTGTTTCTGTGGATGAGCGGGTGGGTGGGTGAGTGGTGGATGGGTGTACTGATGTTTGTATGTATGTTAGAAAAAAGTATAGGGCTTGTTTCTACATGATATGAGTAATATTGACTGTATGATGTCAGTCCCTTATTTGTAAATGTCATTCGGCACGTGATGTTTGATGTGGTCAGTATCATACCGGCTACCGTTCTACCACATTTCCTCCTATCATTTTAGGCTGGGAAAACCAGGTACCCCAAGACAATTATTACAATTCGCTTTGATGCGAATTTGAACCCATGGCTGCTAGTCTGGCAGGCAAGTGTGCTGGCCACCCAACCACCACAACTCCCTTGTATGTAGGCTAATTAGTTGCATACCCTTTACAGGACGTAGCAGTCAACTCCAGCATTTTCTGGCTGTTTGTGATTCCTTGGCAAGTGTACGTTCAGCTTGTCATTGCTTTCCGAACGGCCGGCACTCATACCATTATATGAAAACCAATGCAAGGTGGTCTGCTACCAAATCGTCCGCAGCTGTATTTCAAACACGGTTTGTGGGAATTAGTTAGTTGGTTGCATATCCTTAACAGTACGTAGCAGTTAACTCCAGCATTTTCTGACCCTGTGATTCCTAGGCATGTTTACGTTCAGTAGCTTGTCATTGCTTTCCGAATGACCGGTACTCATACCATTGTATGAAAACCAACGCAAGGTGTTTTGCTACCAAATCGTCCACTGCTGTGTTTCGAACGCGGTAAGCGGAATTACGAATTGCAGTTATAAACCATTTGCCGCAGAGCCGGCTGTATGTGGGCACATGCACATATCTTCTATTCGATAAGACCCTCCCCGATGTAGGTTGCCAGACTGTCATAATGGATGCACTTGTTACCAAGGTCTTCCACTGCTTCCCATCTACCCAAATACATTGAAGTGAGTCAGTCGCTCATTAAAGAAGAAGTGAGGCAATTCCATAGCCTGCCCACCCTATCGTGTTTAACATAACAGGTTGTCCTTTGCCTGCCTCATTGCCACTTTCCTTCAGCTGTACCCCAATTTAATAGTTTTCTGTCTTGTGACAACCTCATGCATCAGAGGTTACAAAATATGCCTCTGGTTCAAGTAGATCAAGTTCATCTCATTGACTGTTTAGATTTTTAGAAACTATGCACAAGAATGATATTATTCCCCTTGATCCTAAGTTCCTGGATTGGATGTTTAACCTTCTCGGACAAGGGCTATCAACTCGACGTAGCACGTTAATGATTCTTTGCAATTGGAAATTGAAAGAGCAGGCCAAATCGGACACTTCCCAGGCAAAATTTCCAAACGAGAAGAACTAACCTCACAAAATGTGTTGCATGTGTGATTCTGCTATCCACACATTTGTATCACCGCTGGTGGTGAGGGGTTCAAGCACACTTATGGAGATCCTTGACAAACCTAAACAGAGATGACCACTTGTCTGAAACTGCCCCGGAGAATAGTTGTCAACAAGGAATCGTGGCAGGTAACATAAATAAACACACATTTATTGTTTGGCTCCTATAGAAGTAGAAGAGTACACCTCCACCATATGACCAACGTTTAGGTCATAACTGTGATACACCCTTACTTACAATTTTCCGCCATACATTTTATTCGGTCCAAACCTAGTTTTTGGTTGGCAATGAATCTGGTTTTTTTTAAAAAAAACTGCACTGTTGGCATCTTTGTATGGCGCTTCAATGAAGTCAGTATAAATGTTATTTGTTATACATTATTGTAACCTGCTGTTGTTTATTTATTTTCATCACCTGTTTTTATTGATAAGATTTAGTTTGTGTGGATTATTATATTCTGGGCTTATTTATCTGTGCTCATATTTCGATGTTAGTTATAACATTGTCTGTTTTACTTGATAATATTCTTTTACATTATCATAGCATGTTCCTCTTTATGTTATAATATGTTCTTGATTTAAATAATAATAACATGTTCTTTTTACGTTATGATAACATCATGGACTGTTATTTTTCCTACACAATTATGACAAGTTAAATGTTTATTGTGACCATGTATATTTTACATCTTGATAACATTCGTGTTATTCCTGTTATCAGAACATGTTATCTATAATATGTGTTGCTGTAAATGCTGTAAAATTGGTGTAAAATAAATAATCAAATTTGTTATCAACGTGATTATTTTTAACCATTGTCATGACAATCTCCAAAAATATTATTTAACTAAAAACAACAGTCTGTTTGTTTGTTTATTGTACATGAAATATTCATTATTAGTGTAGTCAATCTGAAAACATGCTCAGATGGTCTGGTCTTATCACTTTAATGTTTCCTTTTCTCAGCAATTCTCTTCAACTTAGCTTAATTCTGAACCCCATGTTTATGCAGGCATGTATGATGTATTTGTCTCTTTTCTTCATTCCTCAGGATTTTGCCCTCCAGTATTAAATTTTTAATGTCTTGGACGTGTAATGGCAGATGTTGGCAGAAATCAACTCGAAATTTTAAAATAGGAGAATATGAAGGGCCAAAATATTTTCAGTGACATTTTGTTAAAAAAAGTAATTAATATTTAGCGTTAATTTGAGTTGAGTCAAGAACCAGCATCACAACACTTAGGACGTTCTCATGCGTTCTCCGTGTAATGGCAGATGTTGGCAGAAATCAACTCGAAATTTTAAAATAGGAGAATATGAAGGGCCAAAATATTTTCAGTGACATTTTGTTAAAAAAAATAATTAATATTTAGCGTTAATTTGAGTTGAGTCAAGAACCAGCATCACAACACTTAGGACGTTCTCATGCGTTCTCCGTCCCCTTCTTCAACAACCAGCGAAGAGTCTCAATACCAGTTGTAATCTGATTATGTGCCCATCTGATCTTTCCTCGGAGTACTTATTGTCGGCCAGATCCTCTGGTCACTCCCTGCAGTTCCATCTCTCTATGCTATGATGATTATCTGTTCATCCACGCTAAACGACATCCCAAAGGACCCTGGCCGCATCTGCCTTATCATGCATCAGTACACCAGCCAAAGGTTCAGACTCAGCCAGTATCTCCTCTTCCCACCACACCAGCTTAGCCATGGGAAAAGGTCCAACAGATGCTCCCTAAGTTTGATTTTTAATTGACAGATGACACTTTGCCTGAAGCGTGCCTGTATTCAGATTTCCCACCATGCCCTGTGCGTCCGTGACAATCACATGTGTGTGCTGTTTGCTCTCAAGTCAACTGACTGGAGATCAGCATAACCGAATGGATAAGAACGCGCGAACGTGCTGATGCCGAGTTAAGGGGTTCAACCCCTACACCAGACAGATGGACTAAAATGTTGACTCCTCGTCCTTGAATTGGGGACGTTAATTACAAATACCCCTGAAGTCGGAGTGGGTTCACCTGATGGCGACGGACACTGGTAATAGGTAAAGCTAATCCACACGCAAAATTCAGTTCAGTGCTACTAGAAGTAATATGCATGGACTGCGCTTGAGTTTAAAAGCGAGCGAGCTCCAAAAAAAACAAAGGTCAACGGACCGCTGATGTGACTTCTTCCACCTCCATTCTCAGACTACATGTCGTGGTATCAAATGTCAGTCTCTCCTGCACTAAACACCGTCCATTTACCTTCACTATGAACCCCCAAGCATTTCTTGTGTGTCTTAGCACAGAGCCATCCGTGTCAATGATGGCATCATCTAGGCGCTAATTGTCGCTGAATGGGAGCTGCAAGAATTAAAATGTCGACTTTTAAGCGACTTTTTAATTCTTGCAGCTCCCATTCAGCGTACCAACACTTCTTCTGTCTACAATATCCAGTTCTGAGTCTAAAGATTCTAAGTCTGTTTGTTTCTGTTTTCATTCCTCCAAATCATCTTCATAGATTGTTTTAACAGTGTTCTTCTCTCCTTAAAATTGAGGGATAGAAAGGGCTGCTCAGAGGTTTCCTCCAGCCTTTGCCAACTAGTTTGCCTTTTCATTTTGAGGGACACCACCGGGGGCTGGTATCCTCTAACAAAAGGCCCCATCATTAATATAGTTTTAGCCCCATATCCACAAATATATCCAGTGGCATGGAAATAGATTGTTCTTACTTTTTGTTTATCTAGAAAATTGGGAAGCCAATTCCATTTGTTGTGTTGTATAATGTATATCCTCTTTGAACTTTCTCAAACTGTAAGTGTTAAGTATAATGCAATATGCTCTAACAAGGCAACTATGGTCTTATAGATTAAACCTGAGTGCATAAAGTCAGCTATAATGTTATGTGGCATTGGCTGAAGGACTGTAAACTAGCTGTTACAAGATATCATGAATGCTGTTGAAATAAGGATATACAAAAAGAGTGAGTGAATAATAGTGTTAAGGCTAAATGACAATAAAGATCTCTTAAAGAAACTAGTAATGAAGATAAAATTAATACACTAGATTATGGTTCAACAAATAATTTACCTGATAAAGACACACCGGGAAAGTTGTAGGGAAAGAGAGACAGGGGATACCAAAGGAGACGATGCTGGACAGTTTGAAATCAAGTTATGGAGGAACATCAGTATCAGAAATGATAGGCAGTACACGAGACAGAAGCATGTGGACAGACACGATCACCAAAGTCACACAGCAGGAACTATAAGAAAAAGAAGGACATAATTAATTCAGGCTTGGGTAGAAGGGGTGTCATTATGAAAGCATCAGTAATCAGTCCTTTTCTACTCTCTGTCCTCATGAACGCGCATAAGATTAGGAATACTGCATCATGTTCTGTTATTTTGGGGTTTCATCAGCTCTCCCTCCATTTACCTCAATGAAGTGTTTGGGAAGATGTACAAATCGTTAATGCGCTCTTTCTAATGCTCTTTGTAAGTTGGTATTCATTCCTCTAAGGTTGCTCTTGATACCATTACTCCATCTTGTATGTCGTCTTCCCTTTGTTCTGTATTCATTATATTTCTTTAATGTGGCAGATGGCGCCAGGGCATGCTTGTGAGGTGGCAGATCATTTAATATCCTGTTCTTTAGTGAAGTGCATGACTGGTTTCAGATCTAGTCGTCTTCTAATTTCCTCATTCCTAATTCTATCTCTCAATGTTCTTCCGCAGTTCTTCTAGAGCATCACTTCTCGGTTGATTTTGCGCTGATTAGTTGCAGTAAGCGTCCATGTTTGACATTGGTAGCATAATGTCGGCTAAAGAATAGATTGTAAGAATTCGCTTCAGTACTTGAAGGTATCTGTCTATCCGAAAGAAATGGCGCTAATTTTACCAGTATCCGATTTTCCTTTGTATGTGTGTTGATTTTTTTTTATCCATCCACCTATCTGAAGTCAAAATTAGCACTAGATATTTAAATTCGCTGGTTTATTTTATTTCCGTGTTTGTTGTGTTGTTGTTGTTTTCTTTAAAAATTTTTTTTTAATTAATAGTTTTTGACTGTTTACCTATCAGACATTCAGAAACCCTGTAAATAAAATTAAATAGCAATATTTGGATATCTAGTCATATAGATAAAGTCATATGGAAAATGCAGCACAGAGATTACCAAAAAAAAAAAAAAAAAAAAGGACAAACAAAAAACCGCGCTCTGTAAAATTAAGAACATTTTATGCAATAAGTCTTTAACATTAGAAGTTAGAAAAAGAATTCGAGCATGCTACATAGAACCAAGTTTAACATCTGGCCGAAAATCCTGGACATTTTGTAATCAAGAGAAAAACAATCCATTGAAGACTTGAAGATGTGGTTTTATAGAAGAATGCTGAAAATTCCTTGGATAGTGAACATGAGTAATCTGGACAATTTAATGGAGGCTAAGTCGCAAAGACAGCTTATAACCAACATCAGACAGAGGCAGACATAATTTGTTGGCCACATATTTAGAAGACAAAAACGGGAACATGGTGTGACAAATGAAAAGATTTGTGGAAAGAGAGATATAGAATTACACTAGAGAAGATTCTTGACAGTCTTGTGTAATTGCACGGAAGGATGTCAAGAAACGAACTGATGCATGCCTCGGAGATCGCCGGATGTGGAGATGCATATCACCCACTCCAGTCAGGTGAGCACTAAATGATGATGATGACATCCAGTCCTACTCTTTAATGTTCACAAATGACATCCTGTCCACTCTTTAATGTTCACAGTCTAATGCCGTGTCTGCTTCAGTCTTTTACACTTGCCCTAATCTGTTTCCTGACGGATTATCCTAAAATGGGTGTTAGGACGCGTGGCATGTCCAATAAAGACATCCTTTCGACATGTACCTATTGAGAAACATGACTTTTTATGACCTGTATACATATTTTAATTATCTCTAAATTAAGAATTTGTTTTGATCTCTTTATACCATCATCGGTGCTGATGCCGAGATAGCGGGTTCAACCCCCACACCGGTCAACTGGAATAAATTGTTGACTTCTCGTTCTTGACTTGGGGACGTAAATTACAAATACCTCAGAAATTAAAGAGGGTTCGCCTGATGGACATGCACAATGGGAAAAGCTAATCCATGATGTCTCAGTGACCCAATGACTATGCTCAGGAAGATCACCACGGGCTGGGCTCGAAGACAGTAGGTGATGTCTCTCGGGAAGTGAAGGCTGATAAAACTGAGATTTGTCTGTGCGCCAGGCCACGCGGGTGTAAGAGTAAATGAGCAAGCTGATAGTTTTATGATCCGGTGTACTGTGTGAAGCGAACGAGCAATGAATCGGGGTGTTATACTGCGTGCTGTCAGAGGCAAGGCGATCTAACTTGACCAGACTACAAGAACATCAAGTCAAAAGTGGCGAAGCCAGACAAGGAGCACTGTGCAAACGGCCAAAGAAGAATAGTTAACCTACACGCTGTGGCGGATGCTGAGGTGGAGATCCGAGCACTTTAAGACTGAATGATGCCGTATGCAGTAAGGATAATCCGAGGACTATTTTCTCAACTTTTTAGAAAAGCTAATATACTAACAGGAAAATAATAGTCCGTATTCCATGCCTATTTCAGTATGCTAAAATCCAACTTTTATGTGGCTTGTACCGTGTGCGGTTGCAATCAGTAAATCACAGCCACAAAGCTGTTTCCCTTCAGTTATGTGAAGCACATTACCTGATGATCATGCCTGCATACGTACGGCATTGCTAATGACTTTATCATAAAGCTATCTTTGCTCAGATCGCTCGCTCACGTGTATGCTCACGGCTGGGGTTCACCAGACCTTTAGACATTAAAACTTCAAATAATATCTGCCTCTAGCTTTCATCTGCTCAAAGGCACACGGTTATCTGATACGGACCCGGACTTTCACATTTGTATGCTTATATATACACGTTTGGTGTGTGTGGGTGTGTGTGTGTGTATGTGTGAGAGAGAGAGAGAGCATCTCCGTTCTTCCAAAATACTGTTAAAACAAACGCATACAATTATAACAAAGAATACACGATGTAAAGTTAGTACTTACACGATTCATCTCAATTGCGCTAAGAAAATCATTTTAGATGGCGCTTGAACGTAGTGACAAGCCAGACTAGCATACACCAATTAGCCGCTGACAAATGATAAATGAGCCATGAAGACTTGGGAAGAAAATCTAATTGTTTACCCTTGTTTTTCACATTTACCAGGGGGTATGTTATCTCTGTTTTGCTAGCAATTCCCGACTGTCAAGACAAGTGAGTGTCCTGCTCTGCTCAGATGCAGATTGCCTTCTTATTCCGGCGGATACTTGGACCCCAGCGCTGAGTTTGCCTTAGAATTACGCTTTGCCCATCCTTCTTGGAAGGTTAGATAGGGTTTTCCCTTCTTGCCCATCCTTCTTGGAAGGTCAGATAGAGTTTTCCCTTCAACGATTATGAGACCATTGTGGTCTTTCGCATACTCTTCAGTTCATTTGGAGGACTGCTATTTTGAAATCAACGGTCGAAACAAATTTCTCAAGCAAGTCAATAAATTCAAATGTGTAGGCGTAATCATGACAACAGATGGAAGGTGCTTAACAGCAGGCAAACAAACAGTTTTTTTTTTTTTTTTAGCATATCCTTTTACAGGACTTAGCTGTCAACACCAGCATCTTTCAGCTGTATGTTGATCTCTTGGCAAGATTACGCTCAGTAGTTTGCCATTGCTTTCTGAGCGGCCGGCTCAGTATCCCGCAAGTCACGAGCGGGGGTCTAACCGCCTCAGCTCTCGCTCCGCTACGAGACTCTGCGTAATAAACGGGATTACAGAAAGAAAGTGTTGTAACCCCACAGCCAGAGGACTTTCATTGAATGAGAGAGAGAGAGAGGAGGGAGAGAGAGCACTGAAATGGTAAAGTCGAACCTGTTCAGCTGTATGGCAATGAATCTTGGAGTGTTAACGAACAAATTAGGTAGATTAATCGTTGAGGAAAGTCTTGAGACTATTGAAACAGCATCACAACTTACTATACAGTCATTGACGAAACTTACAGAAGTAGATGCAAAAAGGGGAGATTAGAGGACACACTAGAAAATATAACAAATGAAAGATATTTCAGCAGCAAGATGCTATTACATTAGAGGCGGTAGGTTCATATCCATATTATTTACATATCTATATATATAAAACAAAGTGTATGTATGTAAATATATATGTATGTCCTTTATTTTTTCGCTAACGGCCCATCCGATTGAGATGAAATTTTCTACACGTCTTCCTTTCATTCCAGAGCTGCCAACTGTCGTATTTTTTTTTCTTCTTCCTCCTCCTCCCTCCTCCCCCTCCCAAAATACGTACGTAAATATATGATGATGATGATGAAAGAATCCCCGAAACCAAAACGCTAGGGAAAGCGAAGAAAATGACGTGACTACACAGAATCGTCACACGGCAATCATCATCATCATCAAGTGCCGTGCCGGCTGGCGTAGGCGTTCATGGCTCTCCGTAGATCTCGGGTCTTTGGTTTTCTGGATCAACTCTGCTGCTGATATTCCTCCATGCCACGGCAATATAAATAACAATTCATCTCTTTATGTGTAAGGAAGTTATCTACAGTCATGTAAAGGGGAAAAACAATCAATGGAGGACCGAAATCACAAAGACGATTTTGAATTCGGAATGGCAAACTCCCTCCTTCTCTCTTCTCCTCCCCCACTATCCTCCCTCCCCCTTCTCCTCCTTTTCCCCCCCCCCCCCCCTCCCCTCCTCCTCCTCCCTCCTCCCTCTCCTCCTCTTTCTCCTCTCCCTCCCCTTCCTCCTTATTTCCCCCCCCCAAATCCTTCCTCCCCCTCCGTGCCCCCCCCCCCCCCCCCCCCTTTTCCCCTCCCTCCTCCCCCATTCCCCCTCCTTTCCCTCTCCTCCTCCATCCTACTCCCTTGCCCCCCCCCCCTAAATCCTCCCTCATTTCCCCCTCTCTCTCCTCCTCCCCCCTCCTCCCCTCTAAAATCCACCCCTCCTTCTCCCCCCCCTCTTCTCCCTCTTCCTCTCCCCCTCCTCCCCCCTCCCTTAACTCCTTCCCTCCTCCCCCCTCCTCCTCCCTCTACCTCCTCCTTCCCCTTTCTCCTTCCCCCTCCTCCTCCTCCTTTTTCCTCCTTCCTCTTCCCCCTCCTCCTCCTCTACCTCCCTTTCCCCCACCTCCTTCCTCCCCCCTCCACCTCCCTTTTTATTCCCCCCTGTTTCGTTCCTCCTTCCCCTCTTCCTCATTCCCCTTTCCCCTTCCCCCTCCCTTTTCCCTCCTTCCTTCCCCCTCCCCCTCACCTTTTCCCCCCTTTCCCCTTTCCCCCCTTCCCCCCCTCCTCCTCCTCCTCTCCCCCCCTCCAATTTTAACCTCTTCGATTCCCCCCCCCCCTCCCCTTCCCCCTTTTTTCCTCCCCCCTTCCCCTCCCCCTCCTCCTCCTACCTCCCCCCCCCCCCCCCCCTCCTCCTCCCCCTCCTCCTCCCCTCCTCCCTTTTTCCTCCTTCCTCCCTCTACCTAATCCTCCTCCTCCTCTCCCCTCCTCCCCCTACCCTCTTCCTCTTCCCCTCCCCCTTCCCCCCCTCTTTTTCCTCCATCCCCCTTCCCTCTTTCCCCCCCTTTTCCCCTTCCTCCTCCTCCCTTTCCTCCTCCTCCCTCCTCCTCCCTTTTTCCCCCTCCGCTACCCTCCCCCCCCTCCTTCTCCTCCCTTTTTCTCCCCCTTCCTCCCTCCTACCCTCCTCCCTCCACCTCCTTCCTCTACATCCTCCTCCCCCTCTTCCTCCTCCTCCCTCCTCATATTCCTCCCCTTCCCTCCTTCTCCTCCCTCCTCCTTCTCCTTATCCTTCTACCTTCTTTTTCCTCCTCCTCTCTCCTCCTCCTCCCATCCTCCTTCTCCTCCTCCTCTTCCCCCTCCTCCTCCCGCGTTCTCCCTCCTCTTCCCTCCTCCTCCTCCTATCCTTCTTCCTCTTCCTTCTCCCTCTTCCTCCTCCCGCCTCTTCCCTCTCGCCCCACTCCTCCCTCCTCCTAATACCTCCCGCCTCCTCCTCTCGCCCTCTTCCTCCGCCTCCCTCTTCCTCCTCCTCCCTCCTTCTCCTCCTAATCCTCCTCCTCCCTCCTCTTAACTCATATTCCTCCCAACTTCCTCCTCCCCCCTCCTCCTCTATCCGCGTTTCTCTTCCTCCTCCCTCCTCCTCCCCTCTTCCCTCCTACCTCCTCCCTCCTCCTCATCTCTCTCCTCTCTTTTCCTCCCTCCTCCTCCTCCCTCTACCTCCTCCCTCTTCCACATCCCTCCTCCTCCCTCTTCCTCCTCCTCCCTCCTCATCATTCTTCTTCCTCCTCCCTCCTCCTTCTCCCTCCTCCTTCTACCTCTTCCTCCCTCCTCCTTCTCCCTCCACCTCCCTCCTCCTCCCTCTCCCTCCCTCTCCCTCCTCCTCCTCCTGCGTTCTCCTCCTCCCTCCTCCTCCCTCCTCCTCCCCTCCTCCCTCTTCTTCCTCCTTCCTCCTTCTCCCTCCTTCTCCTTCCTCCTCCTCTCTCCTCCTCCTCCTTCCTCCTCCTCCCTCTTTACCCCCTCCCTACTCCTCCTTCTCCTCTTTCCCCCTCATCCTCCCTCCTCCCCCCTCTACTCCTCCCTCCTCCTCCTCTCTCCGCCTATCTTTTCCTCCCTCCTCCTCTTCCCTCCTTCCTCCCTCCTCCACCCTCTTCCTCCTCCTTCCTCCTACTCCTCCTTTTTCTTCTTCTTCTGCTGCTGCTGCCGCTGTTCCATTTACACAAGTTAATTGTTGGGGGAATATGTAAAGATCTTTCAAGTGCTCTTTCTAATGCTTTTTGTAAGTTGGTCTTCGTTTATCTAAGGTTGTTCTAACCGCAACCAATAAATGATCAGACAGACAGACAGACAGACAGACAGAACAGACAGACAGACAGACAGACAGACAGACAGTCGGGAACGGGGAACTTATATGAATTAAATGAGATGCTCCGCATCAGTGCTGGGCGAAGCCGGGCCGGGTCAGACAGACAGACAGACAGACAGATAGATAGACAGACAGACAGATAGATAGTCGGGAACGGAAACGGGAGCTTATATGACTACTTTTATGAATTAAATGAGATGCTCCACACCAGGAGCCAGGCGATGCCGGGCAGGTTCAGACAGACAGACAGACAGACAGACAGACAGACAGACAGACAGACAGACAGATAGTCGGGAACGGGAACTTATATGAATTAAATGAGATGCTCCCCATCAGGGGATGGGCGAAGCCGGGCCGGGTCAGACAGACAGACAGACAGACAGACAGATAGATAGTCGGGAACAGGAACGGGAGCTTATATGACTACTTATATGAATTAAATGAGATGCTCCACACCAGGAGCTAGGCGATGCTGGGCAGGGTCAGACAGACAGACAGATAGACAGACAGACAGATAGACAGACAGACAGACAGACAGACAGATAGGAACGGGAACGGGAGCTTATATGACTACTTTTATGAATTAAATGAGATGCTCCCCACCAGGGACTGGGCGAAGCCGGGCCGGGTCTGCTAGTTTATTTTATATATTTATGCAGAAAAGAGTAAACGCCATGTCACGTAATGTGTACTTGATGCCAACTTCATATTGCACTCGATGGCTTCTAGAGTCAACATTACGTGGCCACCTTTATGTCCCATATTTTCTTATACCCATTTTAGATTGGGTCGAACTGGGATCTCATGGCAATGAAGACAAAGAAAACTGCTTTGAATGACGTTCAAACACATTATCTAGTGCCCTGACACCTGGCGTAGGCGTTCATGTCCCTCCACAGATGTTCTGATGTTCTTGTGACACTCTGCTGATGATTTTCCTTTATGCCTATGTCTCAGTCCGTTCAGCATCATTTCTTTTTGTCTGCTTCTGTCTCTCTTCCCATTGATCTTTCCAGTTATCACGATGTTCTCCAGTGCCTGTCTTATCAACACATAACCAAAAATAAAAAGATGTTTGTCTCGTCTTTAATGTTGTATATAATGTTCTAGTTTCATTAGCCTCGTTCAGACAATCGTCGTTAGTTATTCTAGAAGTCTAAAGAATTCGCAATATTCTTCTCACGAACCACATCTCTGTTGCTTCGAATCTCTTTCTAATTTGTACATTTACAATCCAAGATTCACTGCCATACGCCAAGACAGCCTCTATATATCATTTCAGCGCTCTCCTTCTTACATTCAATGATAGAGATTTATTGCATAAGACACATTTCGTTTCTGAAATGCAGCTTTTGTTTGCCCAATTTTGTTCTTAATCTCTGTTGTGCATCTTCCATATGATGTTATAATTGCTCCTAGATATTTAAAATTATCTACTTGTTTAAGGATTTTCCCTTCTATTTTGTTTCCTTTGATATCACCATTGTTACTGTTTACTTGATATCCAAGGAGAGCCTTTCCGTGCGCTCTCTATTACTACAATATCCAACAATTGTTGGAGATATATTGCATTATCCGCAACCAAAACTGTGCCATCTGCACAGCATATATTGTTTATATTATAACCACCGATTAGTATTCTTGGCTTCTCTTTGATCTCTCTCATTATTACTTCGCTATAGTGGGAGAAGAGATCTGGTGACAAGACACATCCCTGTCGCACTCATAGCTTTATTTGTTCATAATTGCTCTCTTTATTTCCCATTTTATTTGCTTCTACTTGGTTCCAGTAAATATTCTTTATTATTCTTAGATCCTTCCCATCAACGTTAATATATTTCAACAATTTAATCAGTTCATCATGTTTATACTTTATCAAATGCCTTGGTATAATCTATGAAGCACAAGTATCTGTCTTTCTGTGTCTCTATCAATTTTTCTATTATTGTTCGTAATGTGTATATTGCATTGTTTGTAACTTTTCCTTCCGCAAATTTATACTCTTATTAACCAATTTAAAAGTTTATTATCTTTCTTGTGCTTTTCATTATAATTATTACCATATAGTAGTGTTATATGTGTACAGTGCTATTCTCAGCTGCAGGCGATTTGAAAGCAGACAGCCTTGTTTTGATTTTTAACAATAGTGTAAGGGTCGGTCGTTCAGTAAACAATGGAATCATAAAAATGGAAACACTCATAAAATGCTAGGGTTGATTGTGCTGTCATGTAAAGGACATGCAACTAACTTAAACTTTCCAAATATTAACAACGTTTCCTGTTACGGAATATATTTGTGAACGTTACCATCATCTCTCCAACATCATTCTCTCGTCTGCATTTATCTGGTATAACATGACCAAGATAGGGATAATGTATTACTTATTCTAGCTTCTCTCTGTTATGTTTTAATGTTAATTATTAGCCTATAGTGCTCAATGCTAATTATTACAAATGTTAGTTTATAGAATAATAATGTATAAATACATAAGTCACAAACAATATGTTTCACGGTTTATTGCCTGGCATATTTTGCTGCATCTTGTCAGATGTATACTGTTGAGTTATATGTCATGTGAGGTGAATCATACTTAAGCAGAAACTAGTGCGTAAGTATTTATTATTCATTTATTTACATCAAATGATATATAACGCGGCAGTACGCACGGGGCGATATGCAGCGAAAGATACCAGGCAATAAATCGTGCAACATATTTTTTGTGGTGTGGCTTCTGTGTTTATATTCACTAAGGCAGTGGTTCTCAACCTTTCTTGGTCCCTGCACCTCTTCACCATATGTTCAGAATGTCACCCCCCCCCCCCCCTTTTCGCATTTCCTCTCTATAAATCTCCCCCCCCCCCCGCCGTTTTTTAACATAGTATACGTAAAAATGGAAACTAAATTTAATAACACATGCTAAAACAAGTCTAGACGTCTACATAAAACGTGATTTGCGGGTCTACTTACGTTATAAAACGAATTTAAGAAAGGCGAGAAGTACAGAACTGTAAAGTATGGAGGGAAAAAACAATATCAAGTAATCGGTTCACGTATCTTATATTAATGCAATATTCAAATAATCTTAATCCCCACCCCCGGAAACCCTACAATTTCTCCCTGGGAGGGGCGGGGGGGGGGGTGGATTCCCCACCGGTCGAGAACCACTGCACTAGGGGAACAAACACATTGTTTTGGATAATAATGTATGTCAATTCTACACTCCGCTGTTACTTGCTTCACAAGGTCCTGAAACTTTCGTTCACTTTCTACCAATAACAACGTCGCATTTGCATATCTAGCGTTGTTTGTTATTCTACCGTTGATATTAAGTCAAGGCAATGAAAATATTTATTTGCAACTATATGTTAATATTTGAGTTATTATTCCATTAATGAAACTGGATATCTTTGAAAAGAAGCAAGTTATAAAATACCTTCTTGATATGTATTCTTAATGTTGCAAGATGACGGCCATTTATGAAAAAATAAATATCACAATTTGGTAGCACACTTCTAAAATGTCGTCCGTTGCTACCAGCAACATGTACATTTGCCTAGGTGCTTTTGCATTTACTTTAGCTTTTCCTCATATGATTATTTACATTTTCAAGGATCTTTGGTTATTTATTTCTAATTGTGTCTTGACTGCCCAATGTTGGCATGTTAGTGTACTGATTAGGAGTTTAAGATGACAACGATATTAGAGCGGTCGATCTAGTTATTGGATGTCAGCTTTCGTCGTTCGTTACCAGAGAGAAAGACTGGCCAACTATTCCGTGCACTATGGCCTATACATTTGTATGGTCCTAACACTTCACATACCGATAGTAATTTCCTGCTGGGGACTTTATTTCATGTCAAATGTTTATTTTAAATACTTAAGCTTCAGCAACTTAACGCTATTTCTGCATGGTATCTTATATTTAAAGTTCTGATGTGCTAATGGCGGGATGGTGGAATACACTCCTACACCGGTTAGTTGACTTCTCGTTCAAAAAGCAATAGCAAACTACTGAATTGCCTAGACAATCAACCCATGGATGGAGCTGATCGCAACGTCCTGCAAAAGACACGCAACTTTTAATTTAAACAGTTTGTTTTCTGGGCATCATTGGATGGAAATGCCAGACACCAGACATACTATACAATAACCTACAGCGATGGATCTGTATATTAATAGGGTCTATGGGAGGATTAAATCTTCGTGGTGAAGAGCTTACGGACGCGATTCGTAAGCCCGCTTATCAACGTTCGAAACACAGCTGCTACCGATTTCGCAGCAGACCGCGTTGCGCTGGGTTTTAACGTGTTGCTATGGGAGCCAGTCGTTCAGAAAGCAATGGCTAACTATTGAACGTAAACTTGCTAACACGTCAACACCAGCAGTAAAATGCTGGTGTTGACAGCGATGTTCTGTAAAAAGAATATAAAAAAAAAAAAATGCGATGAACTTTCTACATGCCTAAATTAACGGTGCAATAGTAAAAACTGTCCATGACTCGCCTCTATGGCCAGGACTGGCTCAGTGCAGCTCTTGAGAACTCCCCTCCTAACCTCGACCAACAAAGAAAAAAGTCATGAATAACGCTGTCGTATTTGAATAAATACGGAACCCGCGAATTGTATGCCCCACTCTTCTTTTAGTAGACTAGCTGACCCGGCCCGGCTTCGCCCAGTCCTTTTTGGGGATCATCTCATTTAATTCATATAAGTAGTCATATAAGTTCCCGTTCCCGTTACCGACTGTCTGTCTGTCTGTCTGTCTGTCTGTCTGTCTGACCCGGCCCGTCTTCGCCTAGACCCTGATGGGGAGCATCTCATTTAATTCATATAAGTAGTCATATAAGTTCCCGTTCCCGACTGTCTGTCTGTCTGTCTGTCTGTCTGTCTGTCTGTCTGTCTGTCTGTCTGTCTGTCTGTCTGTCTGTCTGTCTATCTATCTATCTATCTGTCTGTCTGTCTGACCCGGCCCAGCCCATGGTGGAGAGCATCTCATTTAAATTATATAAGTAGTCATATAAGATCCCGTTCCCGACTATCTGTCTGACTGTCTGTCTGTCTTGGGTAAATGTAGGAGGGAGGAGGAAGAGGGAGGTGGAGGAGGGAAGAGGAGGGAGGAGGAGGGAGGAGACAGGAGGAGTAGGGAGGAATAGGAGGGAGGAGGAGGGATTAGGAGGAGGGAGGAGTAGGGTGGAGGAGGAGGCGAGGAGGAGGGAGGAGGAAGAGGGAGGAGGAGGGAGAAGGAGGGAGGAGGAGAACGCAGGAGGAGAAGGGAGGAGGAGGAGAGGGAGAGGGAGGAGAAGGGAGGAGGAGGAGAGAGTAGGAGGAGGGAGGAGGCGGAGGGAGAAGGAAGAGGGAGGAGGAGAAGGAGGGGGAGAAGGAGGAGGGAAGAGAGGAGGAGGGAGAGGAGGAGGAGGGAGAAATGTGAAGGGAGGAGGAGGGAGGAGGTAGAGGGAGGAGGAGGAGGGAGGGCGGAGAGAGGAGGAGGAGGGAGGAGGAGGAAGAGGGAGGAGGGAGATGTGAAGGGAGGAGGAGGGAGGAGGTAGAGGGAGGAGGAGGTAGAGGGAGGAGGAGAGGAGGAGGGAGGAGGCGGAGAGGAAGGAGGAGGGGGAGGAGGGAGGAGGAGGGAGGAGGAAGAAGGAGAGGAGGGAGGAGGAGTGATGAGGAGGAGGGAGGAGGAGGAGGGAGGAGGAGAGAGGAGGAGAGAGGAGGAGGAGGAGAAAGGGATGAGGAGGAGGGAGGAGGAAGAGGGAGGAGGAGGAATGTGAAGGGAGGAGGAGGGAGGAGGGAGAGGGAGGAGGAGGAGGGAGGAGGAGGAGTGAGGAGGAGGAGAGGAAGGAGGAGGGGAGGAGGAGGGAGGAGGAGGAGGGAGGAAGAAGGAGGAGGAGGGAGAAGGAGGGATGAGGAGGAGGGAGGAGGAGGAAGAGGAGGAGGAGGAATGTGAAGGGAGGAGGAGGTAGAGGGAGGAGGAGGAGGGAGGAGGAGAAGGGATGAGAGGAGGGAGGAGGAGGAAGAGGGAGGAGGAGGAAGTGAAGGGAGGAGGAGGAATGTGAAGGGAGGAGGAGGAGGAGGTAGAGGGAGGAGGAGGAGGGAGGAGGAGGGAGTGAGGAGGAGGAGATGGGAGGAGGAGGAAGGAGGAGGGGGAGGAGGGAGGAGGAGGAGGGAGGAAGAAGAGGAGGAGGGAGAAGGAGGGATGAGGAGGAGGGAGGAGGGAGGAAGAGGGAGGAGGAGGAATGTGAAGGGAGGAGGAGGGATAGGGAGGAGGGGAAGAGGAAGAGTGGAGAGGAGGAGGGAGGACGTAGAGGGAGGAGGAGGAGGGAGGAAAGGGAGGAGGAGAGAGGAGGAGGAGGTAGGAGGAGGAGGAAGATGGTGGAGGAGGAGGAGAAGGAAGGAGGAGGAAAGAAGGAGGAGGAAGAGGGAGGAGGAGGATGGAGGAGGGAGAGGGAGGAAGAGGGAGGTGGACGAAGAGGGGAAGAGGAAGGAGGAGGAAGAGGGAGGAGGAGGAATGGAGGAGGGAGAGGGAGGAGGGGAGAGGGTAGGAGTGAGGAGGAGGGGAGAGGAGGAGAAGAAGGGAGGAGGAGAAGGAGGAGGAGGGAGGAGGAGGGGAGGAGGAGGGAGGAGGCAGAGGGAGAAGAAGGAAGGAGGAGGAGGAAGGAGGGAGAGGAAAGAGGAGAGAATGAGGAGGGGAGGAAGGAAAGGGAGGTGGAACGGAGGAGGAGGGAGGGGAAAGAGGTTAGGGGGAGGAGGAGGTAGAGGGAGGAGGAGGAGGAAGGAAAGGGAGGAGGAAGAGGAGGAGGAGGGGGAGGAGGGAGGTGGAGGGAGGAGGAGGAGGTAGAGGGAGAGAGGAGAGAGGAGGAGGAGGAAGGATGATGAGGGAGAAGGAGGCAGGAGGAGGAGGAGTGAGGCAGGATGAGGAGGAGGGATGAGGAGGGAGAGGGAGGAGGAGGAAGATGAGGGAGGAGGGGGGAGGGAGGAGGAGGGAGTAGGAGGGAGGAGGAGGAGGAGAGGAAGAGGAGAAGGAAGAGGAGGGGAGAAGGAGGAGGGAGGAGGAGGGAGCGGGATGAGAGGGAGGAGGAGGGTGGAGGGAGGAGGTAGAGGGAGTAGGAGGAGGAGAAGAGAGGAGGAGAGAGTTCGCCATTCCGAATTCATACTCGTCTAGTTCTTCCCTTCTACACGACTGCAGATAACTTCCTTACACATAAAAAGATGAATTGTTATTGATATTGCCGTGGCATGGAGGAATATCAGCAGCAGAGTTGATTAAAAAAAACAAAGACTGAGATCTACAGAGAGCCATGAACGCCTACGCCAGCCGGCACGGCACTTGATGATGATGATTGCCGTGTGACGATTCTGTGTAGTCACGTCATTTTCTTCCCTTTCCCTAGCGTTTTGGTTCGGGGATTCTTTCATCATCATCATCATCATATATTTACGTACGTATTTTGGGAGGGGGAGGAGGGAGGAGGAGGAAGAAGAAAAAAAAACTATGACAGTTGACAGCTCTGGAATGAAAGGAAGGCGTGTAGAAAATTTCATCTCAATCGGATGGGCCGTTCGCGAACAAATAAAGGACATACATATTTACATACATACATATATACATACACATATACATACACTTTGTTTTATAGATATAGATTCAGGGCCAAACATAAATTAGCTTTGGACCAAACAAAACTGGACGATGGAAGATGGAAGTCGTAGAGTGTCACAGTTATGACTTAAAAGTTGTTAATATGGTAGCAGACATGTTGTATTATAACGTAAAGACAATATTTCGGCGGTATATAAGCTCTTGGCAGATATGGGAAGTCACTTAAGACGATTAATCACCCCATGGCAATTAATCAATTAAGATCATCGAATAGTGGATTCGACGTTTAGCCCTCTCAGATAAGACTAAATAGCTAGGAATTTCTGTCTATACGCTGTACACATGAAATATTCTTTGCCATTTTTGTGTAATCGAAAAGAGGAAATCGGGATATGTCGCTTCCAGACGCAGTCTCTAAAATAGAAAGGTACCCGCAAAAAGTGTTGGAGTGTGAGCGTAGTCTCCGACCCGGTGAGCATCGGTTCGAAGCCGCACCTGCTGGAGTTTTATAATTGGTCTGGACTCTTTTCTCATTATATGATGTTCCATGTTTTACATTGAATGGGCGTCCTCTCTGTAGAGAGAGTAAATTGAAGTATTTGGGAGCCACCTTCGACAGATGTATGTCTTTCAAGGATCATGTTGAGGATTTGGTGGTGAAGGCTGGAAATGGACTTAATGCATTGAGGGCGACGGCAGCAACCGGGATAGAGCAGAGGAGGTTTCACATGCTCTTTCAGCAGTTAATAATTTCAGTCATTGGTATGGTTTGGGGCTGCTGACAGTATCAAAGAGCCAGCTTAAAAGGTTGGAGCGCATACATAATGCGGTCATGCGGGTGATCCTGAGGTGCACAAAGAACACACTATTATATGCAGGCGTCATATCCCTGCACTACCAACAACTGCGGACAGACACATGGACCTTCAGGCCAAATGGTATCTGAGAATCACTGCAGACAGTGATAACCCTCTGCATAAAGACATGGATATGTCAAGGGTCATAGACTGGGAAAAGACTGGTCCTGGATGGCAAAGGCGGGATATGTATATATATATATATATATATATATATATATATATATATATATATATATATATATATATATATATATATATATATATATATATATATATATATATATGCCGGCTTCCTGGCCTAGAGGTTAGCGACTTTTCTCCGTAATCTCGTATACTCTCGTAAGTAACGTGACGACGGTGAGAATCAGCAGTGGTTCGAATCGCGTCGGTGACTTACGGGGTATGTGAGCCGGTCGCTCAGAAAGCAATGGGAAACTACTGAGCGTAATCTTACCAAGAAATCAACAATCAGCTGAAAGATGATGATGTTGACAGCAATGTTCTGTAAAGGATATGCAAACAACATATATATATATTGTATATTAATAGGGTCTACTGTAACAACTATAGGGGTATCTCACTTCTGTGTATTGTTGGGAAAGTATTTGCTAGAATTGTCCTGCACAGACTTCAAGTCCTGGGAGATCAAGTCTACCCCGAATCACAGTGTGGCTTCCGTCAGAACCGGTCTACCATTGATATGATATTCTCATTGCGACAGATGCAAGAAAAATGCCGGGAACAAAATCAGCCACTGTTTATTGCCTTCATCGACCTCACAAAGGCATTCGATTTGGTCAGTCGTGAGGGTCTGTTCAAAGCACTAAAGAAGATTGGCTGCCCACCAACTCTCCTGTCCATTGTGGAATCGTTCCACACAGGCATGAAGGGTATAATCAAGTTTGATGGCTCAACTTCAGAAGAGTTTGAAATCAAGAGTGGAGTTAAGCAAGGCTGTGTGCTAGCCCCCACCCTCTTTGGGATATACTTTTCACTTCTACTGAAATATGCCTTTCGTGATCAGGATGATGGTATATACATTCACTCACGCTCAGATGGTGGCCTCTATAATGCTCAGAGATTGAAGGCCAAGACCAAAATTAGCAGGGTACTAATCAGAGAGTTGCTTTTTGCGGATGATGCTGCGATTACGACCCACTCTGAGGAAGAATTACAACATCTACTATCTGCATTCTCCAATGCTTGTTCTGAATTCGGTTTAACAATTAACAAAAGAAGACACAGATTATGTCACAAGGTGCACATGGTGTACCATCAATCTTTATTGACGACGCCGAACTGGAGATAGTAGACCATTTTACATATCTAGGATCAGAGGTAAATAGCAAATTATCCCTCGATCAGGAAATCAACATCAGGATTGGCAAGGCAGCAACAACAATGAACATGTTAGCAAAAAGAGTCTGGGAGAACAGGAAGCTTACTGCCAAAACAAAAGTCCTCGTCTACCAAGCCTGTGTCCTTAGTACTCTTCTTTATGGCAGTGAAACCTGGACAACTTACTCACGCCAAGAGAAACGTTTAAACAGCTTTCATATGCGGTGTCTGCGAAGAATACTTGGTATTAAGTGGCAAGACAAAATCACAAATACTGAAGTATTGGAAAGATCAGGTTGTGTGACGGTGTATTCCATGCTCAGTCTTCGTAGACTTAGATGGATAGGACACGTTAGGAGGATGGATGATGGTAGAATACCAAAGGACATCTTTTTTGGTGAATTACAGACGGGTAGGAGATCTCAGGGTCGGCCTCTACTACGATACAAAGATGTGTGTAAGCGGGACATGATTGATACAGGCATTGATAATGCACATTGGGAGCACGTCGCCGCTGAACGTGTTGCATGGAGGGCAACTATCAGAAACGGAATAAAGACAAAGGAGAAAATGATTGCAGATAAAGCACACACAGAGCGTGAGAGACGTAAGATGGTGCAAAATGGTGGAAATGACCATGTTTTCACATGCACCTACTGTGGGCAAACATTTGCAGCAAGAATTGGCCTTACCAGCCACACTCGCCACCGCCATGGATCGTAGTTATTAAGCCTTTTTAAAGCACAATGTACCAAACTATCGTCTGTCAAGACGGAAAGGTGCCAATGATTAATAGGGTCTATGGGAGGTATAAAACTTCGTGGCGAAGAGCTTACGGACGCTATTCGTTATATATATATATATATATATATATATATATATATATATATATATATATATATATATATATATATATATATCAACCAGTTGTGTAAAATATAGAACATCAATCGTGAAAAGAGAGGGTAAAAGTCCCGGAATACATGTCAGACTGGCACGAGGTAATAATAACATTGAGTTGTGAGTGCAGAGAAAGGGTAGCGGGCCGCACAGAGTTTGAGGTGCAACTACTTCTTATTCTTCTTTCGTTCGCTTGAAATGTGTCTATAACTGCAATATTGTCTCTTGTATGAATTTAACAGTCTTTCTTAGTTTACTCAGCGGTCCATAGAGTTTATCTTTCACTGTCGTCTCTATAGGCCGGAAGGTTTGCCTAGATATGTTGTATTTTGGGCAGTCTTGGAGTATGTGCTCTGCTGTCTGCGACGCCAATCCACATGTACACATGGCTGATTCGCCAATGTTGAATTTTGTATACATGTGGTTGCGTAATCTATTGTGTCCTGTTCTGAGGCGCAGAATAATGATTTGTTCTGGTCTGTCCATAATGTGGTAGTGGTCTTGATCAGGTTTTGGTGGCTTTCTGACTGATTTGATCATTCTTTTCTTTTGGTGATATGTGATGGAGCACATCAGGCTGTTCTTCTCTTGCTCCTTCCTTAGCCAATCGATTAGCTCCGTCGTTTCCGGGTATTCCACAGTGGGATGGTATACACTGTATGGTGACCTTATGCTGACTGCTAAGTTCAGAAAGTAGTGTCCTTAGTACTGGCAATTTCCCAGACAGGAGCGCCTCGAGTACTGATTTTGCATCTGTCAATAGCACCAAAGGTGTGTACCATGGCTGGTATTTAGTAATTTCTCTGTTGCTATCTTGATTGCCTCAATTTCAGCATCATAGTTATGGCAGTACTTTCATGTTGGTACTCTGGCCGTGCCCCTAGTATTATTTGGGTATTCTATGCACACTCCCGCTCCTCCATTTCGAACAGCATTTTGTGCTGACTCATCAAGGAAGCTGAGAGTGGCTGTTCTCGTTGTACACTGATCTGTTGTTCCTTGTCAAATATTCCACTCACTTTTGTCCTGAATTTGTAGTGATAGTCTATGTTCACCTTTCCACGGAGTTCGCTCAGGAATAGTTTTCAGGGGGACACCAACTCTGGGCAGATCGATGGTGTCTCTGCAAAGTCGTTTGGCCTGGTGGATGAAACTGCTTCTTTTAAACCACTCCATAGCTAAGTTTTCAAATCTGTTCTTCATAGGGTGGCCTGGCAAGCTGAGGAACGTTTCTGCTTGTATTAGCGTTTTCGTATCTCTGCGCTTTCTCAGTGCTTGTGTCCTCCCTATCTTCTCCATCTTCACTAAAGGGGTTGATCTCATCCCTTCTGTGGTGACTCTAAGTGCTTGATTTTGCACTTTGTCCAGCTCTTGTAGTGTGGTTTTTGATGCCGAACACCACGCAGTTGACCCGTATTCCTGGTGTGGTCGTATGCTTTGTTGATAAACTTTGCTAAGTATTTTCCCACTGTCTCCCCATGTGGTTCCACTTAATTTTCTCAGGATGGCTATTTTCCTTCTGGCTTTTGCTACTGCTTTGTTGACGTGCTTTCTCTATGTCAGCCTGCCATCAAATGTTTCTCCAATGTATGTTGGTTCTTTATCTTCTCTAAGGGGTATTCCATTTATCTGGATGATCCCTGCCTTTTGTTTTGGAGAGAGGGTAATTAGAGTGGTGCTTTTCAGTGTTTATGTTGATACACCATCTATTTTCCCATGCAAGAAATGCGTCTACAACTCTTTGTAGCGACCTGGTGGCCACTGATGCATGTTCATTTGTGCTCCATAGAACCAGGTCATCAGCGTACATTGTCACTTTAATTCCATGCGGTAGATTAGCAACACGATCATTGATGAAGATTAGAAAAATTGTGGGCGACAAGACTCCGACCTGGGGAACACCGTGACGCAGTAGTACTTTCTTGCTCTTGAATCAGTCTATCTGTATTCGGGCTTTTCTGTTGTGCAAGTATGCTTTTATCCACTTGCGCATTCTTCCATTGACTTTACAGTTTCTCAGTTTCTTCATCAGACCTTCTTTCTAGACTTTGTCAAAGGCTTTCTTCAGATCTATCTATGCAGCAAGTATTAGCTTCTTCTCTTGGAATTCATCCTCAATCTTTTGAGAGAGGTAGGTTGTCTGATCTTCCGTAGAGTAGCATTGCCTAAAGCCAGCCTGCTGTGGCACAAGGATGTTTTCACTTTCAATGTACCGCTGCAGTCTGTGATTGATGATGCGCTTCATTGTTTTACAGCTCGTAAGGCTAATTGGTCTGTAGCTGAAGGCAATGGAACTATCTCTCCCTGATTTTAGGAGGGGTATAATGATTGCTTCTCTCCAGGCTTGTGGAACACTGACTAAGGTCCAGCTTGATAATCTGCAACAGCTTTGCTTTGACCTCTGTTCCTAGGTTTCTGATCATTTCATTGGAGACACCATCAGCTCCTGATGACTTTCTCATTTTCAGTTTTGATATGGCTAGCTCCATTTCGCTGATTATAGGTGCCTCCAGAACCTCATGTACTGTATCATTCTGTCCTATATGTTGCCATTTCTCTCAATCTCTTATTGTTTCTCTAGACTAATTTCTATATTGTTATCTTGTGCGAATGAGTCCGCAAAATGGTCAGGCTACTTGTTTCCTGTTAAGATGTTTACGCCTTTAGGTAGTGCAATTTTTCAGTTTCTCCCTGTGCCCTCATCGTTAAGTTGTTTTATTAGCTTACACAACTTTCTTGTGTCTCTTTCAAAGTTCAGTGACTCTTTTTCTCCTGCCAGCTTTTCCGTCTAGCCTGCAGCTTGGCCCTTTAAAATTTGGCTTTTTGCTTGCTGATATTTATTGTGGTGCTCTTAGCTGGGTTTGGCCTCTGCTTGCTTTCTACACACATCCACATCATTATGCAACTATTCCAGTTCACTGCTTCAGTAGGGGTTATAATGTTTACGGGCTCCTCTTCGTTCTGTTTCTCGTGCTGCCTGTTGTATGCATTTCCCAAACTCTTCAACTACTTTGTTTATGTCTTTCTCAGTATTCAGGTTTCTAACCAGTATGCTGGTGCGATGCTTGTAGATTGCCCAGTCTGCTTTCTTGTAGTTCCACCTTGAGAGGTTGCTGCTTTCGCTTACAAGCTCATTTTCTACAGTTAGAAAGACTGGCCGATGGTCACTGCCACCAAGTAGTTTCCCAACAATTCGTGTAATGTTCCACTCCAGGTCTGGTGAATGAAAAGCCAGGTCAGGTGTAGTTGTAGTGTGCCATGATCTCGAGTAGAAAGTATGTGGGTCGGACGGCTTGTTAATCAAGATGAATTTATTCTCATCCTGTCAGTCGTCCACGCTCTCTCCTCTCTGGTCCATATGATCATAGCCCCAGCTCTGCGAGTGGTTGTTGAAGTCGCCACACACAATCATTTTTTACTTTAAATGATAGTGTGTCCAATGCCTGTGGGCGGTCACTAGGACAGTAGTAATTGATCAGATGAAAGTCTGTATCGCTCGTCTTAAGTTTATGTGTCTGATACTCAGCCCCTTCCATGTAAACTTCAATTTGGGAAGCAGTGATGTTATTTTTTTTTTTTTACAAGGATCAGTATCCCACCATTTCACCTGTCCTTTCGGTCAGATCGGTAACACTGGTAGTCTCTGATTTTGAAGGCTATTTTTTGTTGAGGTGAGTTTCTTGCAAACAACATACTCTTACTTTTTCTTGATTCAAGATGTTTCTAGCTCTACTTTTGTTGTTGTCGCTGACTTCCTCCGCATTCCAGTGCATTATATTTAGTGTTTGTTTGGTATGGCCAGGCGCTCTATTCTATTCTCAAGTACCCTGGCTCCATAGTACATCTGAGAAGGACCTCCAGTAGTTGTGGTTGGACCCTTTGTTGGAGGCATACGGCCCGGCACTGCACCTGCCTAGGTGTCCAAAGCAGGGCGAGCACCATAACATTTAGCAGTTGTCGACATATTTCATGGCGTGATTGCGTGGCATCCTGATTTCTGTGGTGCGCTCCTGGCTGGTTGCCTCCGTCTTCAGCATCTTTCCTTTGTTAGAGCAGACTGTGGTCTTAGTCGAGTTTAGGTGTGAAGGCACGCACACACGTGTCTGCGCATGCATGTACGTGCATACACATCTAGAGCGTTCTGGTTATTTCTCGGCGCCAGTTACTAGCCGCTGCCCTTTCCCCTGTCAGTTAAAACAGTTCCACCACGAGAAGGCCAGGAGTTAGACTTTTGCTGCAGAGGTGATGAATGCACGAGCCTTTGGGGTATTTATGCATGGTTGGGCGCTAACCCCAACCTTACCCCCGGTTACATAACAGCAACCATTTGGAACCGGTGCAACTACTGATCCAGGGCAACACACATCAAGGTGGCATAGTGATTAGCACCAGTGGGTCAGTGGTCAGAAACAGACGTAGTGGCTGGGGTTTCATTGCGGAGGTTAATTGGCGATGCTTGAAAAAGGAGAGTCTAGTATACCAGGCTACAACCTCCAGCATGGGAATGGAAGTGGGAGCAGTAACAGCAACCTTCCGAAGGTTTTGAGGATACCGCTGCAACACACACTGTATTCATTGCGTATTCATGGAGTATGCTTAGTAAGGTGGAGAAAAGAATGTTTCCTGTAGACTGGCTTGCCTCGCTTCAGAGGTCACAGATTATGAGAACTATATGGATTTTCTGCCTTAGCCATGAGGGAGTGCAGGGAAATGAACAAAGCTGGTAGGCTGGCAGGGAATGCACCTCTCCGTGATAGGTTACCCATAAACAAGGTAGAGATGGTCAGGTGAAGAAAGTGGTGGAACAGACTGTGAATCAGTATGTGGAGAGAATGATATAGCGGTGAATCGGCAAGAGTTCTGGGCGAATCTCAAAACTGAGAGGGAAGACCAGGAGAACTTTCAATCAGATGGCAGTTGGAACCATTAGAATTATGACTCTTCTCTGGCTGTTGAACGATGGAACGGAGAGCGTGTGGGAATGTTCTCAGTGCAGTGATGTCGTTTCTTAGCTCATTTCAACTCATTCTCATTATATGAAAAAGAACTCTGTTTGTATCTGTCTTATCATTGTATATCATAAATCGTTCTAGAAATCTTGTATATGTATAGATAAATTATAAATCTTACAACACATCTTATCAATGCAAAGATAAATTACAAATCTTACTGCGAATCTTCCAAATGCGTATATGAATAACAAATCTTAGTCTAAAAAGAACACACAATCTTATAAACGAGCAGATCAATTTCAAATTTTACTACAGATCTTATACATGTTTAGCTAAATTACAAACCAAATTTCAAATCGTGTAACTACACATATCAATTATAAAGCTTCAAAGTTTCTTGTCAGCCCATCCACCAGATGGCAGCAGAGGTGGTGTAGCTGGACCCTCGTCTGCCGCCCCGGGGGTCATGAGCTCCCTGATCGATCCAGCCCACAATGGGTACAATGTAATGTATTTGGAAGTTTTTTACCCGCTGTCTGTCTGATACTGACCCTTTAACTCACCGAATGCAGAATCTTTAAAGATATGGGTCCAGCACCTTGTGCCCAGTGCGCCTTAAAGAGAGTAAAAGGGCCCTTTACTTATTTTACTTACCTTCCACCTCCTTCCTTCACCCCGGAGAGCCTGGTTTGTTTATTAGAAAAAAAAATATATATAGCTTCCGAAAATCAGCGGATAATTTCAAGCAATTAGTCACCCAAACATGGCATGATCAATAGTTAGTTAGTTAGTTAGTCGCAGTTCCAACTTCACAGCAACTGGTCGTCCCCATTATGCTCCATTCCTGTGCCAGTGAATATCACACAAAACCCACTGCCCAATGTGAAAAGTGGAAAAGACAGGAGTCTCGACAAACAACAGCCCGCACAGATACACTGTACATAATGCCGCCGCCAGAATGTCAACACAATAGTCCCCCACGAAACACCCAGTTCATCTCTGATGGAATCGGCAATCATTTTCCCATCTGGATGTTTCCTTCCTGCTACGATAAATCACATAACAGCAGTGGGTAGACTGATGTGCATAATCCAATTGTTTTCTAACGCCAGTGTACTCGACAATAATCATTTAGTGTCTTGCGGCATCAACTCATAACAAACCAATTTACAAAATTATGCCAGGACAATCCCCAGACTAGGTATCTTCCAAACCTCGAACCCAGCTGCGTCATATTTGACACAAATACTTTCAAGATTGAAAATTGTCTTATTAACGTTTCGCGTTTCTATTCAGGGTGATTCGTCATTCGTTTTGTCAATACTTCAATAATGTAACCTCTGTTGCACGCACCAGTGACAACACTGCTAATTACTTTTTCTAGGTCAAACAAATCTACATCTGAAAATTCCCTCCATGAAGAAAAGAACTGTTAAACTCTTCTTTCGGAAATCGAATAAAATATTCTTGTGACCTAGTTTGTGTGAAGTGTGGGGGTGGGGGTGAAGGTATTTGTGCAGGCTGAGGAAAACTTTTCAAGTGAGAGAGGGTAAAGACAAAGAAAGAGATACATTATTATAACAATTTTGGGATTGTCTTAATTAGTTCAAGGGTTCCAGGCAATACATAAGTCCATTTAAGCGTGAAATGTATTACGCTCGTTAACCAACTAGATAATGAAAGCAGTGACGTGTCGGGTGATAGCTTCCACATGCCCAAATAGGTATGTCCGGAAGAGGAAAATAATTCAACTCTAGTATGCCACAACTCCGTTTTCTTCGTCGCCTTCCTCGTCCTCTTCCTCGTCCTCTTCCTCGTCCTCTTTCTTGTCCTCTTACTTGTAATCTTCCTCGTTCTTCTTCTTCTTCTTCTTCTTCTTCTTCTTCTTCTTCTTCTTCTTCTTCTTCTTCTTCTTCTTCTTCTTCTTCTTCTTCTTCTTCTTCTTCTTCTTCTTCTCCTCCTCCTCCTCCTCCTTGTTCTCCTTCTCCTCATCCTGCTCTTCCTCATTCTTCTTCTTCTTCTTCTTCTTCTTCTTCTTCTTCTTCTTCTTCTTCTTCTTCTTCTTCTTTGGAAGTGCTACCTCACTCTTGACCTATAGAAACAGAACAGATAAAAACGCTTCCCCTAGACCGGTCTGTTGGACTAACATGTTGACATCTCGTCGTTGACTCGGGGACGTAAATTACAAGTACATCAGATGTTGTTTTATTTTTTAGGTCTAACTGTATTTCGTTTGCCCTGATGGTATTTCTAGTTACACTATTCTCCGGTTTTCTCAACGTGTGTCTCATCCAGAGCCATCAGATATTCATCAGCGCTTGATTAGACAGAGTCTATCTAATTCTCCCTTAAACTTCACGTTAGTGATTCCGTCTTACCATTTGAGTTCCTCTGTTCTGCGCAGTTGTGGATGTGCATGGTTGTTTTTTAAACCACAATGATATCTTAGAATGTGTTTATCATCATAATTTATGGATATAATTCTCCCTTTTTGTTCAGTACCCATTGTCCGCGTTTCCCTATGATCGCTACATGGCCCATATATCCGATCCTATCTAAGCCATGGCTTATGTGTTGGGTAGACCAGTTCCCTCCATATTATAAAGCCGGTTTGTATCCAGAGCCCTGCAGATTAAAAAACAAATCCCGCCACTGCAGGGATTGAACCCGGATCATATTTTGCCAGATAAATTTACTCACCACTATACCACAATTAAAAAAACACTGTCATTTACTGCCAATATTACCTTGCGGTGAAGGACGGAAGGGAAGAGTGGGGAGGGGTCTTGAGTCTGGGGAATTAAGGCCGCATGGCTAGTGCAGTCGCCACGAACTGTGCAGGTTAGAGTTTTCTTTTCACCCCGGACATAAAAAGCTTCACACCATACCAAGGTTTCGAGCCCGGGTCTCCCGAATGGGAGCCCGGCATTCTGGCCACTCGGCTCCCATACCACAATTGCTCAAAGGAAAAATGTAACGGGGAATAGTA
>JACEFZ010019172.1:0-147447 GCA_014155875.1 Cepaea nemoralis
AGCATCAGGGTAGAATGGGAAGAAGGATGCTCAAGTCGTGACGTAGTTTGTAGTAACGGGTCAGTGAACATCGGGGACTAAGAGGAGATGGACGTGTGATTTAACTGAGTAACATCTGGCTTGATTCTGAATAAAATATCTTGAAGTTGGAATTGTATTGGAGTTGTTGATAGTCCATCGTCCCTTTGCTGTACTGGTACACAAGTGCCAGAAGGCAAAGTGGGGAATTGTTGTCTAACGAGGGTATTGAAGTTAGCAATGGTTGTTTTGATTAACGAAAAAATGTATTAAGTATTCCTTTAAGTTCAAGTGTTACAAATATGCTGTCACCGTGGATGCTGCTGTATTGTTCTTCTTCTTTTTTTTTTTTTTTTGTTAAGAAGAATGTGATTATATACATGTAGCAATATTTAGTGCAGTTGAAATATCCCAATAAAGATAACCTGTGATTACCTAGACTTCGTAAACTTTGTTGTGTCTCTTAGAATATATGATTATGTTACCTCCCGTATAAAAGTCTCTCTCTCTCTCTCTCTCTCTCTCTCTCTCTCTCTCTCTCTCTCTTTCTCTCTCTCTCTCTCTCTCTCTCTCTCTCTCTCTCTCTCTCTCTCTCATGCCTACCAACTTATCTATTTGCAACCTTAAATCCACTATAGAGTTCTCTCTCTCTCTCTCTCTCTCTCTCTCTCTCTCTCTCTCTCTCTCTCTCTCTCTCTCTCTCTCTCATGCCTACCAACTTATTTATTTGCAACCTTAAATCCCCTATAGAGTTCTCTCTCAATGGCTGCACACACTTGTCTCAACTGGCCCTCTATTGTTGGAAGCATTTCAAGAAGACTTCTTTTGGAATGGAGTAGAGGCAAAAGTTGCAAGAGGCAATGTCGGGAGATAAGGGAGCCCGACGAACTAGAAAAACACTGTATGTCACAGAGGGTCTGCATCAGAAGCGAAGAATGGATTTGTGCGTTGTCAGATGGAGTTGCCAACTTTTCTTTAGCCACAAGTCCGTTCGTTTGCGCTGTACAGCACCACTAAAGCGATGGTTTACGCCGGTAATGGTTTTTAGAATTGTGGTTCATACTCGCGATGCACCATCCGACGGGAGTCAGAAAATTAATTTGGCTGTTCCTCAAGCTGAGATATGTGTCAATGAGAAGTACCTGATTTGAATCACGAGACGACATGCGGAACTCGACGTCCACGCCGTATTCATTTCATAGAAAGACCTTCCTGCAATGCTTTCGACAGTAGTGTGGGAGGGAATGGGGGGGGGGGGGGGGGTAGCTAGTGGAAATGTTATTCGTCCCAAGCAGAGTACTATGAAAGGATTAGGATTTCATACCTCCAGGTAATTGCTCTTTTCTCTGCCAAAGGTTAAATACTTTATGATCAGGTCTCGCGTGTGAGAGTGTGTGTAATATAATAAATGCACACTTACATAGATAGACAGACAGACAGTTAGATGGACATATAGATAGACAGATAGATAGATAGATAGATAGATAGATAGATAGATAGATAGATAGATAGATAGATAGATAGGCAGGCAGACAGAAGATAGATAGATATGTAGGTAGGTAGGTGGGTAGGTAGAGAGAGACAGATAGATAGATAGATAGATAGATAGACAGATAGATAGATAGAGGGGCAGACAGAGAAACAGGCAGACCTATAAATAGATAATGTGCTACTTATCTCAGAATTCAAGGCTGTGATACCAATGTTCATGAGGACCTCAGTGTGGTCGACTTCTGTTACGACGTGTGTATTGAAGAAAAACGCAGATATTTTAGCCAGTAAGGTTTATTATTCGAGGCTCATGTATCTGTTTCGTAACAAAATGGTTTTGTATCTGCAGCAAAGAACCTCAATGGCTCGGAACGCTGAAGAAGATGAAGGTTTATTATTATTTTGTGTATAGATTTCATGACAATATAAATCTATGACAGTATCACAGTAAGAGGGTGAGGGTTACAAGCTCTATCATAATGTATAGATAATTCAGTAATCATAAATATACCTGTAATAAAGAAGAATTAATGTACGTCAACAACCAATGTGGGAACCATGGTAGAGCCTTGCGCCAGTTGCTTGCTTGCCGGTTCAGAGGTCACTGGTTCAAATTGACACGGAGATGAATGTTGTAATACAGGGATGGGCAAACTGCGGGCCGCATGCGGCCCGCCAATTGATTTTATGCGGCCCGCGAGGGCATTCAGGAATAAAAATTTTTACTTCGTTTTTAAGTTATTTTGTTGAATTTTAAAGAATTTCATGTACCGTTATGATTGTTTTAACATTTTTGGGTAAAGTGTCTTTCTAATTATCTATTTTTGTAAACAGTCCTTGACCTTCGTAATGTAATGCTTCCTCTTCTTTCGCTCGCCTTAAATATGTCTATAACTCCAATGATGCCTCTTGTATGAATTTAACTGTCCTTTTTAGTTCACTCAGCAGTCCATAGAGTTTATCTTCCACTCTCTAGGCCAGAAGGTTTCCCTAGACATGTTGTAATTTATGCAGTCTTTGAGTATGTGCTCTGCTGTCTGCGGCGATAATCCATATGTGCACATGGCTGATTCACCAATCTTGAATCTTATATGCATGTGGTTGCATAATCTATTGTGATCTGTTCTGAGGCGCAGAATAATGACTTGTTCTGGTCTGTCCATAACGTGGTAGTCGTCTTGAGCAGGTTTTGGTGGCCTTCTGACTGATTTGATCATTCTTTTCTTTTGGTGGTATGTAACGGGCACATCAGGCTGTTCTTCGTTTGCTCCTTTCTTAGCTAATCTATCAGTTCTGTCGTTTGCGGGTACTTCACAGTGGGATGGTTGTCATAAAATCACTGTGGATTAACCAGATGATGATAATACAGACAGTCTGATTCACGGCATGTTTTCAAGGCCACAATTGTTTTTAACCAGTACAGAAAAAACAAGTCATATCAAAGCGGTGCAGCCGTCTTTTGAAAGTGCCCCACCAGTCGGAAAAATTGTAGACCTGTGGTTGTGACACGCGGGCTTGTGTTGGTTGTCATAACAAGGAAAGACAACTTTTGCATTGATTAAACCAAGGGGACATAAGATTTCTGGAAATAGTTAGTGCCCTTGGGGGACACCTGCGTGACATCAAAGACTTCACTGGAACACTCCCAGCTCTTGACATAAACAAGACTTGTGTACGTTAGTGTTGAAGAAAACGTTGCCTAAAGCAGACGTGCTTTGTCACTGCAGTTGTGGATTTTAATAACATCTACCGTGTGCAGGATTAATTAGATTAATTTTACACGTGCCTGTCATGGCAAATGTAGATGTGATTTAGTAGAACTGCGGTGCTGTATAAGGTAGAACCTATTGAATAATTAGGCCTAATTAATTTAGGAAGTAGCATGGTTGAAACTAGCTAGAGTGTGATGATTAGCTCTGTTAGTTTACAATAGAGTAGTGAAGTAATGATAAGCTCTACTAGTTGAGAATTGAGTAATGGGGGATAATTGGGAGATGGGGAAATTGTCCAATATTGGGATCTTCCAGTGGGGTGCTCCCTGGGGGGTTCCGCACTCTGTTTGTTCTTTTTTTTTTTTCTTGTCTTGGCCTGAGGAAGACCTATATAATGAGCTCATCTGTCCCTGACAGAGCTTGGTTCACTGTATGTTTCAGAGCGAGGCCGGTGGCCCACGCTCATCTAATAAGGATCAGTGACGGGGAGGTTCTCACCAGTTGTGTTATATATTTTACAGGTTCCCTCTGGTTGGGATGAAGAACACAGAACCATTGAAAATTCAGATCCTGGATATTTTGTGGTGCAGGAAGATTGGCCAGCAACTTTCTCACTGGGCCTATGCTAGAGAAGGTTGATAAAACATTGCTCGGTGGAGCTGAATAGTATAAGTATCCCACAGGATAAATACTGAAAACATTATTGATAATATTTCACACTACATGTGGACAGCAACATAGAAATGAGTTTTGGTTGTCATACCATTCGTGAATAAACCAGTGGTGATGGATGTTCATTCTACTTATTATAAGAACAGTAGGGATTGATTTTCACACTACATGAAACCAAAACATGGGAGAGTGTTTGTTCCACGTAACAAGGAAATCAGAACATTAAGACGTTATCTGAGAAATTAAGAGATCTATTTGAGTCTGAGTACAATGACTGTTTTAAAAGTGAAAACTTTAGAACATTTCGCAATGAGGAAGAACGTCATGTTCATGGAACAGTGTTCCGCTTTTCACTGAGCAGGAATTGTGTGGTCTCAGTTTCTATAATCTACTAGCTGACCCGGCCCTGCTTCGCCCAGTCCCTGGAGGGGATCTATCTATCTATCAGTCTGTCCCTGGGGAGCATCTCATTTAATTCATATAAGTAGTCATATAAGCTCCCGTTCCCGACTATCTGTCTGTCTGTCTGTCTGACCCGGCCCGGCTTCACCCAGTCCCTGGTGGGGAGCATCTCATTTAATTCATATACGTAGTCATATAAGCTCCCGTTCCCAACTATCTGTCTGTCTGTCTGTCTGACCCGGCTTCACCCAGTCCCTGGTGGGGAGCATCTCATTTAATTCATATACGTAGCCATATAAGCTCCCGTTCCCGACTGTCTGTCTATCTGTCTGAGCCGGCACGGCTTCACCCAGTCCCTGGTGGGGAGTATCTAATTTAAATCATATAAGTAGTCATATAAGCTCCCGTTCCCGACTATCTGTCTGTCTATCTATCTGACCCGGCGTGTCTTCGCCCAGCTCCTGGCGGGGAGCGTCTCATTAATTTCACACAGTAACTTAAAAGAATGTCCTTCCACACACCATCCATTATTTTTAATGAAAACTGTTTTTAATCACCGACATGACTGTAGATAACTTCTTTAAGCATAAAAAGATGGGTTACAATGTTATGCATTATGCATTATTTTTATGAAAACTTTGAAAATGCCTTAAAGATTATATCATTATTTATTACAACTCATATGCCTAAAAATAACTATAGACAAAGAGTTTATAAATCTTTGGAAACGATGCAACAATATGACTATAAAGTATACAGAAATGTTATTAAAAGTTATGCCCCTTGTAATAACTTTTCTAGAGTTACGTCCCCTTGCTATATAGAAATATATAATAAAAAATGAAATATTACATTTTAGTAAGTAAGTAGCCGAAAAAAAACTAAAAAACTATGACAGAAAGTTGCACAGGAATGAAAGGAAATCGTGTAGAAAATTTCATCTCATTCGGATGGACCGTTCGCGAACGCATAAAGAACGGACGGAAATACATACATTGTGTTTTATATATATAGATTAGGAACAGGTTTTTTAAGAACAAAAATAGTATCAGTCCCAGACTGTAGATTTGATTGGGAATCAGACTTATGGTTTTCTCAAAGAAAAGCTCGCAAGCTGCAGCTGTTAGTTGCATTGATTTCTGAGTCGACAGGCCTCACATATCCCCGTACAATAACCAACGCGACGCGATCCGCTACCAATCTCGTGCAGCTGCGTTACCTACGTGAATATATGGGATTACAGAAAACGTCAGTAACCTTAGCCAGGGAGACCGGCCGTGTCTTTTTACTTCCCACACAAAATATTTAGTTTTCTTCTAGTCTATGCTGTCTTAAATAACAATCTACCCAATGTTGGTTCTATTTGTTCTTTCAGTGACTTGCCAATGTTCTGTCAATGAGTTGTCTCTTGTTCTCTCAATGAGTTGTCTCTTGTTCTATCAATGAGTTGTTCTCGTTTGTCAATGATTTGTTCTTCTTGTTCGTCAATGAGTTTGTTCTTTGTTCTGTTCAATGATTTGTTCTCTGTTCTTCATGAGTTGTTTCCTGTTCTCTCAATGATTTGTTCTCTTGTTCTGTCAATGAGTTGTTCTCTTGTTCTGTCAATGATTTGTTCTCTTGTTCTGTCAATGATTTGTTCTCTTGTTCTGTCAATGAGTTTTTCTCTTGTTCTCTCAATAATTTGTTCTCTTGTTCTCTCAAATGATTTGTTTCTCTTGTTCTGTCAATGATTTGTTCTCTTGTTCTCTGAATGAGTTGTTCTCTTGTTCTCTCAATGATTTGTTCTCTTGTTCTGTCAATGAGTTGTTCTCTTGTTCTCTCAATGATTTGTTCTCTTGTTCTGTCAATGAGTTGTTCCCTTGTTCTCTCAATGATTTGTTCTCTTGTTCTCTCAATGAGTTGTTCTCTTGTTCTGTCAATGAGTTGTTCTCTTGTTCTCTCAATGATTTGTTCTCTTGTTCTGTCAATGAGTTGTTCTCTTGTTCTCTCAATGATTTGTTCTCTTGTTCTCTCAATGATTTGTTCTCTTGTTCTGTCAATGAGTTGTTCTCTTGTTCTCTCAATGATTGTTCTCTTGTTCTGTCAATGAGTTGTTACCTTGTTCTCTCAATGATTTGTTCTCTTGTTCTCTCAATGAGTTGTTCTCTTGTTATGTCAATGAGTTGTTCTCATTGTTCTCTCAATGATTTGTTCTCTTGTTCTGTCAATGAGTTGTTCTCTTGTTCTCTCATGATTGGTTCTCTTTGTTCTCCAATGATTTTTTTTTTTTTCTGTCAATGATTTTCCCTTGTTTCTGTCAATGAGTGGTTCCCTTGTTTCTTCATGATTTGTTCTATTGTTCTCTAAATGAGTTGTTCTCTTGTTATATGTCAATGAGTGGTTCTCTTGTTCTCTCACTGATTTGTTCTCTTGTTCTGTCAATGAGTTGTTCTCTTGTTCTGTCCCAATGATTTGTTCTATTGCTCCTCTCAATGATTGTTCTCTTGTGTCTCTCAATGAGTTGTTCTCTTGTTCTGTCAATGATTTTGTTTCTCTTGTTCTGTCAATGATTTGTTCTCTTGTTCTGTCAATGAGTTGTTCTCTTGTCTGTCAATCGATTTGTTTTTGTTCTATTCAATGAGTGTTCTCTTGTTGTTTCTCAAGGATTTGTTCTGTGTTCTGTCAATGAGTTGTTCTCTTGTTCTGTTCAATGATTTGTTCTTTGTGTTCTATCAATGATGTGTTCTCTTGTTCTGTCATGATTGTTCTCTTGTTCTCTCAATGATTTGTTCTCTTGTTCTCTCAATGATTTGTTCTCTTGTTCTGTCATGATTTGTTCTCTTGTTCTCTCAATGAGTTGGTTCTTTGTTCTCTCAATGATTTGTTCTCTTGTCTGTCAATGAGTTGGTTCTCTTGTTCTGTCCATGAGTTGTCTCTTTGTTCTGTCAATGAGTTGTTCTCCTGTTCTGTCAATTGAGTTGTTCTCTTGTTTCTCTCAATGATTTGTTTCTTGTTCTCTCAATGATTTGTTCTCTTGTTCTGTCAATGAGTTGTTCTCTTGTTCTCTCAATGATTGTTCTATGTTCTTTCTCAAAGAGTTGTTCTCTTGTTCTCTCAATTAGTTGTTCTCTTGTTCTCTCAATGAGTTGTTCTCTTGTTCTGTCAATGATTTGTTGTCTTGTTCCGTCAATGAGTTGTTCTCTTGTTCTGTCAATGATTTGTTCTCTTGTTCTCTCAATGATTTGTTCTCTTGTTCTCTCAATGATTTGTTCTCTTGTTCTGTCAATGAGTTGTTCTCTTGTTCTGTCAATGATTTGTTCTCTTGTTCTGTCAATGATTTGTTCTCGTGTTCTGTCAATGAGTTTTTCTCTTGTTCTCTCAATGAGTTGTTCTCTTGTTCTCTCAATGATTTGTTCTCTTGTTCTGTCAATGATTTGTTCTCTTGTTCTCTCAATGAGTTGTTCTCTTGTTCTCTCAATGATTTGTTCTCTTGTTCTGTCAATGAGTTGTTCTCTTGTTCTCTCAATGATTTGTTCTCTTGTTCTGTCAATGAGTTGTTCCCTTGTTCTCTCAATGATTTGTTCTCTTGTTCTCTCAATGAGTTGTTCTCTTGTTCTGTCAATGAGTTGTTCTCTTGTTCTGTCAATGAGTTGTTCTCTTGTTCTGTCAATGAGTTGTTCTCTTGTTCTCTAATGATTTGTTCTCTTGTTCTCTCAATATTTGTTCTCTTGTTCTGTCAATGAGTTGTTCCCTTGTTCTCTCAATGATTTGTTCTCTTGTTCTCTCAATGAGTTGTTCTCTTGTTCTGTCAATGATTTGTTCTCTTGCTCTCTCAATGATTTGTTCTCTTGTTCTCTCAATGAGTTGTTCTCTTGTTCTGTCAATGAGTTGTTCTCTTGTTCTGTCAATGATTTGTTGTCTTGTTCTGTCAATGAGTTGTTCTCTTGTTCTGTCAATGATTTGTTCTCTTGTTCTCTCAATGAGTTATTCTCTTGTTTTCTCAATGATTTGTTCTGTTGTTCTGTCAATGAGTTGTTATCTTGTTCTGTCAATGATTTGTTTTCTTGTTCTGTCAATGATTCGTTCTCTTGTTCTGTCAATGAGTTGTTCTCTTGTTCTCTCAATGATTTGTTCTCTTGTTCTCTCAATGATTTGTTCTCTTGTTCTCTCAATGATTTGTTCTCTTGTTCTGTCAATGAGTTGTTCTTTTGTTCTCTCAATGAGTTGTTCTCTTGTTCTGTCAATGAGTTGTTCTCTTGTTCTGTCAATGATTTGTTCTCTTGTTCTGTCAATGAGTTGTTCTCTTGTTCTGTCAATGATTTGTTCTCTTGTTCTCTCAATGAGTTGTTCTCTTGTTTTCTCAATGATTTGTTCTGTTGTTCTGTCAATGAGTTGTTCTCTTGTTCTGTCAATGATTTGTTCTCTTGTTCTATCAATGAATTGTTCTCTTGTTCTGTCAATGAGTTGTTCTCTTGTTCTCTCAATGATTTTTTCTCTTGTTCTCTCAATGATTTGTTCTCTTGTTCTGTCAATGATTTGTTCTCTTGTTCTCTCAATGAGTTGTTCTCTTGTTCTCTCAATGATTTGTTCTCTTGTTCTGTCAATGAGTTGTTCTCTTGTTCTCTCAAATGAGTTGTTCTCTTGTTCTCTCAATGAGTTGTTCTCTTGTTCTGTCAATGATTTGTTCTCTTGTTCCGTCAATGAGTTGTTCTATTGTTCTGTCAATGATTTGTTCTCTTGTTCTCTCAATGAGTTGTTCTCTTGTTTTCTCAATGATTTGTTCTCTTGTTCTGTCAATGAGTTGTTCTCTTGTTCTGTCAATGATTTGTTCTCTTGTTCTGTCAATGATTTGTTCTCTTGTTCTGTCAATGAGTTTTTCTCTTGTTCTCTCAATGATTTGTTCTCTTGTTCTCTCAATGATTTGTTCTCTTGTTCTGTCAATGATTTGTTCTCTTGTTCTCTCAATGAGTTGTTCTCTTGTTCTCTCAATGATTTGTTCTCTTGTTCTGTCAATGAGTTGTTCTCTTGTTCTCTCAATGATTTGTTCTCTTGTTCTGTCAATGAGTTGTTCTCTTGTTCTGTCAATGATTTGTTCTCTTGTTCTCTCAATGAGTTGTTCTCTTGTTTTCTCAATGATTTGTTCTGTTGTTCTGTCAATGAGTTGTTCTCTTGTTCTGTCAATGATTTGTTCTCTTGTTCTATCAATGATTTGTTCTCTTGTTCTCTCAATGAGTTGTTCTCTTGTTCTCTCAATGCTTTGTTCTCTTGTTCTGTCAATGAGTTGTTCTCTTGTTCTCTTGTTCTGTCAATGAGTTGTTCTCTTGTTCTGTCAATGAGTTGTTCTCTTGTTCTCTCAATGATTTGTTCTCTTGTTCTTTCAATGATTTGTTCTCTTGTTCTGTCAATGAGTTGTTCTCTTGTTCTCTCAATGATTTATTCTTTTGTTCTCTCAATGATTTGTTCTCTTGTTCTGTCAATGATTTGTTCTCTTGTTCTGTCAATGATTTGTTCTCTTGTTCTCTCAATGATTTGTTCTCTTGTTCTGTCAATGAGGTGTTCTCTTGTTCTCTCAATGATTTGTTCTCTTGTTCTCTCAATGATTTGTTCTCTTGTTCTCTCAATGATTTGTTCTCTTGTTCTCTCAATGATTTGTTCTCTTGTTCTCTCAATGGTTTGTTCTCTTGTTCTCTCAATGAGTTGTTCTCTTGTTTTCTCAATGATTTGTTCTCTTGTTCTCTCAATGATTTGTTCTCTTGTTTTCTCAATGATTTGTTCTCTTGTTCTCTCAATGATTTGTTCTCTTGTTCTCTCAATGTGTTGTTCTCTTGTTTTCTCAATGATTTGTTCTGTTGTTCTGTCAATGAGTTGTTCTCTTGTTCTGTCAATGATTTGTTCTCTTGTTCTGTCAATGAGTTGTTCTCTTGTTCTCTCAATGATTTGTTCTCTTGTTCTCTCAATGATTTGTTCTCTTGTTCTCTCAATGGTTTGTTCTCTTGTTCTGTCATTGAGTTGTTCTCTTGTTCTCTCAATGATTTGTTCTCTTGTTCTCTCAATGATTTGTTCTCTTGTTCTGTCAATGAGTTGTTCTCTTGTTCTCTCAATGATTTGTTCTCTTGTTCTCTCAATGATTTGTTCTCTTGTTCTCTCAATGATTTGTTCTCTTGTTCTCTCAATGAGTTGTTCTCTTGTTCTCTCAATGAGTTGTTCTCTTGTTCTGTCAATGATTTGTTCTCTTGTTCTGTCGATGATTGCTCCCGTATAATGTCAATTACGTGCCAATCTTCTGCCAATGATATGTTCAATTGTTCTGTCAATAATTTGTTGGCTTGTTCTGTCAATGACTTGCCAATGTTCTGTCTGTAGCTTGCAAATGTTTTGGACTGTCTCTTGACATATTCAGTACTTAAATTAAATTACATTCACAGAGGGACAAAACCATTTACTACATTTTCTTCTACGACCAACCACTCTGTTGTATGGTCCCATATTCTCTGTGGTATCGCCACATATTCTCTGTTGTATCGCCACATATTTTCTGTTGTATCGCCACATATTTTCTGTTGTATTGCACATATTCAGTGTTGTATCGCCACATATTGGGTGGATGGGGTGCCGTGTTTGTTTAACGTGCTGAAGTGTGGTGTGAGGGTGGAGTGAGTTGGGTGGGTGGAGTGGATGGGTGGGGATGGATGGGGTCTGGGGTGGGGTGGGGTGGGGTGGATGGGGTGCCGGTTTGTTTAACCTATTGAAGTGTGGTGTGGAGTGTGTGGGTGGGGTGGGATGGGATGCCACGGTTTGTTAATATATTGAAGTGTGGTGTGGGGTGGTGGGGTGGGGGTTGGGTGGATGGGGTGTCGGTTTGTTTAACCTATTGAAGTGTGGTGTGTAGGGTGGGGTGGGGTGGATGGCTGAATGGGGTGGATGGGGTGCCGGCTTTTTTAACTGTTGAAATGTGGTGTGAGGGAGTTGGTGGGGTGGATATGGGGTGGCGTGGGTGGGGTGGGTGGATGGGCTGGATGTGGTGCCGGTGTGTTTAGCCTGTTGAAGTGTGGTGTGTTGTGGGGAGTATTTGTTTAACTTGATGAAGATTGATGGGCGGGGGGGGGGCAGTTGTTTAACACCTGTATCTACCTCATCACTCACTGCTCAGTTACCGTCGTTATGACACCTGTATCTACATCATCACTCACTTGCCTCATTTACCGTCGTTATGGACACCTGTATCTACCTCATCACTCACTGCGCAGTTACCGTCGTTATGACACCTGTATCTACCTCATCACTCACTGCTCAGTTACCGTCGTTATGACACCTGTATCTACCTCATCACTCACTGCTCAGTTACCGTCGTTATGACACCTGAGTCTACCTCAGTCACTATGCTCTGTTACCGTCGTTATGACACATGAGTCTACCCTCAGTCACTCATGCTCTGTTACCGTCGTTATGACACCTGTATCTACCTCATCACTCACTGCTCAGTTACCGTCGTTATGACACATGAGTCTACCTCATCACTCACAGCTCTGTTACCGTCGTTATGACACCTGTATCTACCTCATCACTCACTGCTCAGTTACCGTCGTTATGACACCTGTATCTACCTCATCACTCACTGCTCAGTTACCGTCGTTATGACACCTGTATCTACCTCATCACTCACTGCTCAGTTACCGCGTTATGACACCTGTATCTACCTCATCACTCACTGCTCAGTTACCGTCGTTATGACACCTGTATCTACCTCATCACTCACTGCTCAGTTACCGTCGTTATGACACCTGTATCTACCTCATCACTCACTGCTCAGTTACCGTCGTTATGACACCTGTATCTACCTCATCACTCACTGCTCAGTTACCGCGTTATGACACCTGTATCTACCTCATCACTCACTGCTCAGTTACCGTCGTTATGACACCTGTATCTACCTCATCCACTCACTGCTCAGTTACCGTCGTTATGGACACCTGTATCTACCTCATCACTCACTGCTCAGTTACCGTCGTTATGACACCTGTATCTACCTCATCACTCACTGCTCAGTTACCGTCGTTATGACACCTGTATCTACCTCATCACTTACTGCTCATGTTACCGTCGTTATGACACCTGTATCTACCTCATCACTTACTGCTCTGTTACCGTCGTTATGACACCTGTATCTACCTCATCACTTACCTGCTCATGTTACCGTCGTTTATGACACCTGTATCTCCCCCTTTTTTTTTTTCTTTTTTCCCTTTTTCCTTGTTTGTTCCCCTTGTTCTCCCCAGGATTTGTTCTCTTTTTTCCCCATATTTTTTCTCTTGTTCTCCCCCAATTTTGTTCTCTTTTTTTTTTTCCTTTTTCCTTATTTTTCCTTGTTTTCTCATGTTTTTGTTCTCTTGTTCTCCTCAATGATTTTGTTCTCTTTTTTCTCAATGATTTTTTCTTTTTTCCCTTAAAATGATTTTTTTGTTCCCCAAATTTTTTTCTTTTTTTCCCAATTTATTTGTTCTTTTTTTTGTAAATGAGTTGTTCTCTTTTTTCTTCAATGATTTTTTCCCCTTGTTCTTCAATGATTTGTTCTCTTGTTCTCTCAAGGTTTTGTTTTTTCTGTTCTCTTGATTTGTTCTCTTTTTTCTCGTCAATTTTTTTCTTTTGTTCTTAAATTTTTTTGGGTTTCTTTTTTTTGTTTTTTTTTTTTTTTTTTCCCCTTTTTGTCAATGAGTTGTTCTCTTGTTCTCTAAATGATTTTTTTTCTTTTTTGTTCTCTCAATGATTTGTTCTTTTGTTCCCCTCAATGATTTTTTTCTCTGTTCCTCAATGAGTTTTTCTCTTTGTTCTCTTCATAGTTTTTCTCTTGTTCTGTCAAGATTTGTTCTCTTTTCTGTCGATGATTGCCCCCCGTAAATGTAAATTCCCGTGCCATCTTCTGAAAATGGATATGTTAAAATTGTTCTGTCAATAATTTGTTGGCTTTTTTCTGTCAATGACTTGCCAATGTTCTGTCTGTAGCTTGCAAAGGGTTTTGGACGGGTCTTTGCCATATTCAGTACTTAATTAAATTACATTCACAGAGGGACAAAACCCTTTTTCTACATTTTCTTCTACGACCAACCCCCTCTGTTGTATGGTCCCATATTTTCTGTGGGTTTGCCACATATTTTCTGTCGTATCGCCACATATTTTCTGTTGATCGCCACATATTTTCCCGTTGTATTTCACATATTCAGTGTTGTATCGCCACATAAAATTGGGGGATGGGGGGGCCGTGTTTTTTTTTAACGTGCTGAAGTGTGGGGTGAGGGTGGGGTAGTTTGGGGGGGTGGAGTTTGGGTGGGGGGGGAAAGGATGGGGTCTGGGGTGGGGGGGGGGGGTGGATTTGGGGGCCGGTTTTTTTTAACCTTTTATTTTGGGGTGGAGTGTGGGGGGTGGGGGGGGGTGGGGGGGATTCCCGGGTTTGGGGGGAAAATATTGAAGTGTGGGGTGGGGTGGGTGGGTGGGGGGTTGGGTGGATGGGGTGTCGTTTGTTTAACCCCTTTTAAGTGGGGGTTTTTAGGGTGGGGGGGGGGTGGATGGCTGAGTGGGGTGGATGGGGGAACCGGCTTTTTTTTTTCCCGTTGAAAAGTGGTGTGAGGGAGTTTGGGGGGGTGGATATGGGGTGGGGTGGTGGGGTGGGGGGGGTGGGGTGGATGTGGTTCCGGTGTGTTTAGCCTGTTGAAGTGTGGTGTGTTTTGGGGGTATTTGTTTACTTGATGAAGAAATTTAGGGGGGGGGGGGGCAGTTTTTTTAAAACCCCGTATCTACCTCTCACTCAATGCTCAGTTCCGTCGTTATGACACCTGTAAACTACCTCATCACTCACTGCTCAGTTTCCGTCGTTATGACACCTGTTTTACCTCATCAATCACTGCGCCCGTTCCCCCTCGTTATGACACCTGTAATTTCCCCCATCACTCACTGCTCATTACCGTCGTTATGACACCCGTTCTACCTCATCACTCACTGCTCAGTTTTTCCGTCGTTATGACACCTAGTCTACCTCAGTCACAGCTCTGTTACCGTCGTTTTTGACACCTGTATCTACCTCATCCCCACTTTCTCTGTTACCGTCGTTATGACACCTGTATCTACCTACACTCACTGCTTTAGTTTTCCCTCGTTATGACCCTGTATCTACCTCATCCTCACTGCTCCGTTACCGTCGTTTGACACCCCTTTTTCCCACCTCATCACTCACTGCTCCCGTTACCGTCGTTATGACACCGTATCTACCTTTATTTAATCACCCCGCTCGTTACCGCGTTATGACACCTGTATCTACCCCCCATCACTCACTGCTCAGTTACCGTCGTTATGACACCTGTATCTACCTCATCACTCACTGCTCAGTTACCGCGTTATGACACCTGTATCCTACCTCATCACTCACTGCTCAGTTACCGTCATTATGACACCTGTATCTACCTCATCACTCACTGCTCAGTTACCGTCGTTATGACACCTGTATCTACCTCATCACTCACTGCTCAGTTACCGTCGTTATGACACCTGTATCTACCTCATCACTCACTGCTCAGTTACCGTCGTTATGACACCTGTATCTACCTCATCACTCACTGCTAAGTTACCGTCGTTATGACACCTGTATCTACCTCATCACTCACTGCTCAGTTACCGTCGTTATGACACCTGTATCTACCTCATCACTCACTGCTCAGTTACCGTCGTTATGACACATGAGTCTACCTCAGTCACAGCTCTGTTACCGTCGTTATGACACCTGTATCTATCTCATCACTCACTGCTCAGTTACCGTCGTTATGACACCTGTATCTACCTCATCACTCACTGCTCTGTTACCGTCGTTATGACACCTGTATCTACCTCATCACTCACTGCTCTGTTACCGTCGTTATGACACCTGTATCTACCTCATCACTTACTGCTCTGTTACCGTCGTTATGACACCTGTATCTACCTCATCACTTACTGCTCTGTTACCGTCGTTATGACACCTGTATCTACCTCATCACTTACTGCTCTGTTACCGTCGTTATGACACCTGCGTCTACCTCAGTCACAGCTCTGTTACCGTCGTTATGACACCTGTGTCTACCTCATCACACACAGCCCAGTGACCGTCGTTATGACACCTGTGTCTACCTCATCACACACAGCTCTGTTACCGTCGTTATGACACCTGCGTCTATCTCACTCACAGCCCAGTCACCGTCGTTATGACACCTGTGCCTACCTCAGTCACAGCCAGTCCACCGTCGTTATGACACCTGTGCCTACCTCATCATACACAGCCCATTGACCGTCGTTATTACACCTGTGTTCTACCTCATCACACACAGCTCAGTGACCGTCGTTATGACACCTGTGCCTACCTCATCACACACAGCCAGTGACCGTCGTTATGACACCTGTGTCTACCTCATCACACACAGCCCAGTGACCGTCGTTATGACACCTGTGCCTACCTCATCACACAGCAGCCCAGTGGACCGTCGTTATGACACCTGTGTCTACCTCATCACACACAGCCCAGTGACCGTCGTTATGACACCTGTGTCTACCTCAACACACACAGCCCAGTGACAGTCGTTATGACACCTGTGTCTACCTCAACACACACAGCCCAGTGACAGTCGTTATGACACCTGTGTCTACCTCATCACTCACTGCTCAGTTACCGTCGTTATGACACCTGCGTCTACCTCAGTCAACGCCCAATTACCATCATTATGACACCTTTGTCTACCTCATCACTCACAGCTCTGTTACCGTCGTTATGACACCTGTGTCTACCTCATCACTCCACTGCTCAGTTACCGTACGTTATGACACCTGCGTCTACCTCAGTCAACGCCCCAATTACCATCATTATGACACCTTTGTCTACCTCATCACTCACAGCTCTGTTACCGTCGTTATGACACCTGTGTCTACCTTATCACTCACTGCTCAGTTACCGTCGTTATGACACCTGTATCTACCTCATCACTCACTGCTCTGTTACCGTCGTTATGACACCTGTATCTACCTCATCACTTACTGCTCTGTTACCGTCGTTATGACACCTGTATCTACCTCATCACTTACTGCTCTGTTACCGTCGTTATGACACCTGTATCTACCTCATCACTTACTGCTCTGTTACTGTCGTTATGACACCTGCGTCTACCTCAGTCACAGCTCTGTTACCGTCGTTATGACACCTGTGTCTACCTCATCACACACAGCCCAGTGACCGTCGTTATGACACCTGTGTCTACCTCATCACACACAGCTCTGTTACCGTCGTTATGACACCTGCGTCTATCTCACTCACAGCCCAGTCACCATCATTATGACACCTGTGCCTACCTCAGTCACAGCCCAGTCACCGTCGTTATGACACCTGTGCCTACCTCATCATACACAGCCCATTGACCGTCGTTATTACACCTGTGTCTACCTCATCACACACAGCTCAGTGACCGTCGTTATGACACCTGTGCCTACCTCATCACACACAGCCCAGTGACCGTCGTTATGACACCTGTGTCTACCTCATCACACACAGCCCAGTGACCGTCGTTATGACACCTGTGCCTACCTCATCACACACAGCCCAGTGACCGTCGTTATGACACCTGTGTCTACCTCATCACACACAGCCCAGTGACCGTCGTTATGACACCTGTGTCTACCTCAACACACACAGCCCAGTGACAGTCGTTATGACACCTGTGTCTACCTCAACACACACAGCCCAGTGACAGTCGTTATGACACCTGTGTCTACCTCATCACTCACTGCTCAGTTACCGTCGTTATGACACCTGCGTCTACCTCAGTCAACGCCCAATTACCATCATTATGACACCTTTGTCTACCTCATCACTCACAGCTCTGTTACCGTCGTTATGACACCTGTGTCTACCTCATCACTCACTGCTCAGTTACCGTCGTTATGACACCTGCGTCTACCTCAGTCAACGCCCAATTACCATCATTATGACACCTTTGTCTACCTCATCACTCACAGCTCTGTTACCGTCGTTATGACACCTGTGTCTACCTTATCACTCACTGCTCAGTTACCGTCGTTATGACACCTGTGTCTACCTCATCACTCACAGCTCTGTTACCGTCGTTATGACACCTGTGTCTACCTTATCACTCACTGCTCAGTTACCGTCGTTATGACACCTGTGTCTACTTCAGTCACAGCCCAGTTACCGTCGTTATGACACCCGTTTCTACCTCACTCACAGCTCTGTTACCGTCGTTATGACACCTGTGTCTTCCTTATCACTCACAGCTCCGTTATAGTGCTAGCTGAGGTTGTAGGCTATAAATCTGGTTAAAACAAATGTGCCCTGGCCTCGCCGCCCGAAATTAGAGCCCTCATCCGAGGGATGAAAGCTAATAGCCACAGAGGCGTATGTTGTGCCATAGTGACATAAATTAGTAGCGCTCAAATCACGAGGATTCTGTCGAGGCAGGGAACACTCATAATTCTTAATGAGAACAAACTAGGTCCTTGGCCCAGGGCTGACGGGAAGTAAGTACACAGCGTCGAGGGAGACCTGGTTTGGGACATGAATTATCTCAGTTGTAATGGTAATTCTCGTCTTTCTGGGCACTGACTGTCATACCTGGGACCGTCTCCGGGCTGTCTCGTTAGGTACAGAGTTGAAAGTGTGCATGCAGCCTGGCCACAATATGAATAACATGAGTGGACCTGCGGTACGGCTGTGCAGATGTGACCACTATCATAACATGAGTGGACCTGCGGTAAGGCTTTTCAGATGTGAACACTGTCACAACATGAGTGGACCTGCTGTAAGGCTGTTCAGATGTGAACACTGTCACAACATGAGTGGACCTGCGGTAAGGCTGTGCAGATGTGAACACTATCATAACATGAGTGGACCTGCGGTAAGGCTGTTCAGATGTGAACACTATCATAACATGAGTGGACCTGCGGTAAGGCTGTTCAGATGTGAACACTCACAACATGAAGTATAGGGCAGATTTACAAACCAAAGGTAGTTGCGGCGATAAAACTTCATCAACAAACAGACACAATTTATAAACACGAGAAGACATTACAGTGGCTGCATTACGGCATGATAACAGAATGAGAAGAATAGAAAGGTGATTCACATCCTGGGATGATGAGATAAATAGCAGGCCTTTGTTTCACAATCTGGGATTATGAGATAAATAGCAGGCATTTGTTTCACAATCTGGGATTCTCATCTCATCTCATCATGTTCCTCTTGTACCTTGCGGTGTCGAGGTGAAGTATAAACTTCGTGAGAGTGCCCGGTTATGGGCTTCGTATATCGACATTCCCATGGACTTCTGCTTATTCCCTCCGCCCAACGTTTACGTGGTCGGCCTCTTCCTCTGTTTCCATCTGGTCTGTACATCATTGCTTGTTGTGGCATGCTGTTGACTGGTAGCCTACTTGCATGGCCAAACCATTTGACTTGCTGCTTTCTAATAAAATCTAGAGCAGCTTTAACCCCTACTTTAGTCCTGATTTCTTCATTTCTGATCTTATCTCTTCTTGATACGTTGAGTATTCTTCTCAGAACCTCATTTCTGTTGTTGTGATTTTTCTTTTCTCTTTTTCTGTCATTGTCCAGGTTTGGCATTGGTAGCACAGAGTTGGTAGGAAGATTGTGTTGTAAAGTGCTTTCTTAGTAGTTATTGATACATGTTTGTTCTTTAGTATTGGTGCCATTTGTCCAATGAGTTGATTTGCCTTATTGCACCTATTTTCGATCTCGTCTTCTGATCTGCCATTTGATGATATTATACTTCCTAGGTACTTGAAGCTCTTTACTTGTTTCAAGGGATGTTCGTTTAGGTGAATTGTTGCTGTTTGTTCTTCTTTAGTTATAGTCATTACCTCTGTTTTGCTTGTGCTAATTTTCATGTTATGTTCCCTACACATTTCGTTTAGACTATTCATGTGGTCTTGTAATTCAGCTTCTGATTTTGCTATTAGTGCTTGGTCGTCCGCAAACAGGAGTTCTCTAATGGTTAGATTTGCAGATGGTTCTTCTTCTGTGTTCTCGTCATGCGGTATTCTTGCTGTCTCTGCTTGGCTGGTTTCTTTACATATGTTGTCTATATATGTTATGAACAAGAGAGGGGACAGGACACAACCTTGTTGTACTCCAGATCTTATGGTGAAGGGTTCTGAGTGTCCTCCAGTTGCTCTCACTATGCATTCACTGTTGTTGTATAAACTTCAGCATAGGTTTGTTAGATGTGTACTCACTCCATATTGTTTAAGGATTTCCCACAGCTTGTTTCTATCTACTCTATCAAATGCCTTTTCTTGGTCAACAAAGGCTAAGTAGAGTGTTTCATTGAATTCAATTGATTTTTCTATAAGTTGTCTAAGAGTTGTCTAATCTGGGATTATGAGATAAATAGCAGGCATTTGTTTCAAGTCTATTTCCTTGTTTTCATTTTTCTTTCCTTCTCTTTCGGCTATTGTGCCTTAAGATATCCATTGTCGTGTCAAACGTCTTAATTCCGTGTTCGACCGTTTGATTGTCTTCCGTTGTCGACAATATGATTCCTTGTTCAAACATGTGATTGTCTTTCGTTGTCGACAATGTGATTCCTTGTTCAAACATTTGATTCAGACACGTTAGAATTAATAAAATAACGAAGGGAACTGAAATAGAAAGGAGGAGAAACCGATAACAGCAGGATGAAGTATAAATCTTTAACTCGAGAAATAAGAAAGAACACAAGAAAGGACAAAAACCAATATATACAAGATTGCTGTACTAGAATAGTATAAGAAGGGAACAAATTACGACATGTTCAAAGAAATGAAGTTATTGACCAAGAAATGTTCAACCTCAATTGAATGCTGTCTGTGACCAGTAGTGAAATACCTTAACAGAATCTAAACAAATTCTAGAAAGATGGCAGGAATACTGCAGTGCAATGTATGACATGGATGACTGTGAGGATATGAATGAGATACAAGAAACAATGTTGTTGGCACCTTGCAGTCTTGACAGACCAAAGTATGTGAGTTGGAATGTGGCCAAGATTCCATCACAATGCCTGGGCAGAGCTTCAGAGAAACATGTGATGTTCAAACGACATGATCCCTCTCTCGACCCAGTTCTTGCGTATTCCAGAGGAATGGGTAACCAATACGTCTGGCACAAAATAGGTTGCAGACGCTGGCGGCACAGCGTCGAATCCTCCAGGACCTCGCCACCACGAGCAGGAGGCGAGTGATGGCCAGACCCTGACACCCAAGGGACCCAGCTTAGAGGCGTTCAGCCATGTCCCACAGGTGAGGGCCTCGTACGTGCCCGGTCCGTAAGGGCGCGCACATCTGTCAAACACAAGTGTCCGGACCTGTGTAAAGCGTGCACTATCGTTAAACTCTCCACCTGACTTAGCAGACCCCGCGACCAGCGGGAATAGGCCCACCAGAGCTACCGCAGGAGACATTACTTTTCTATTGCGAGCAATGTCTCCCATCCTTCCACTGTGCGGCTCTCGCGACCAGCGAGAATAGGCCCGCCGGAGATTATGCTCGTCTGCTGCGAGCAAATCTCTACCGAGTTACTGAATAAGCAAAGAAACGATAAAAGTAGTGGTATTTCAATTGCGCTTGCGCTCCCATCTATGCTACACCCTTCATGTGTCTTCACAAAGTCGGACTAGAGTCAAGCTCAACAGGGTCTTCTTTCCCTACTGATTCTACCAAGTCAGTTCCATTGGCTGTGGTTTCGCTAGATAGTAGATAGGGACAGTGGGAATCTCGTTAATTCATTCATGCGCGTCACTAATTAGATGACGAGGCATTTGGCTACCTTAAGAGAGTCATAGTTACTCCCGCCGTTTACCCGCGCTTGGTTGAATTTCTTCACTGAAGAAACAATGACAGCAAAGACAAAACCTGAACCCCTATTAGATGAAAAAGTATGGGCAATAAAGAACCTGAAGAATGGTAAATCACCAGGATATTATGAGATACCAGCTGAACTAATTCAAGCGGGAGGAAAAGAAAGCATACAAATCTGTCACGCATTAAGTAAAAAGATATGGGAATATGGTAAATGGCCGAAAGATTGGAAGAGAACTAACTATTATCTTCATTCCAATACCAAAAAATCGTAACTTGAAATTATGCACCAACTATAGAACTGCTGCCCTGATTAGTCATTGAAATAAAATGTTAATAAAAATCATAATGGGAAGACTTCGTAAGTAAATGGAAAAGGAGATTAACGTGGTTCAAGCTGGATTTAGACAGGGAAGAGGAACAAGACATTACATACTCAACATGCGTTTAATAACAGAGAAGTGCAGACAATTTAATGTAAACCTATTCACATGTTTTGTGGATTATTCAAAGGCATTTGACTGTGTACAGAATCAGAAACTTTGGGAAATCATGAGGAATATTGGCTTTCCATCACATGTAATACAACTCATAAAAATGCTCTATCTAGACCAACAAGCAGCAGTTAGAATAGATGGCGAGACATCAGATTGGTTTGATATCAAGCAAGTAGTACGTCCGGGATGTGTGCTGTCTCCCAATTTGTTTAATCTGTACCCCGAAAATATAATAAGAAATGTCAGAGATGATAAAACCTGGGAGCCATATGATGCCCTAAATATCGGTGGTCACGAAATACCAGAGATGATGCAGCATTACTACCCACATCACAAAATGGTATAGAACAATTATTAACCTCAACCCAAATGAATAGTGAAAATCACAACTTATATCTTAACATAGCAACAGCAAAGATAATGCTAAAAGATAAAACTAATATGGTGAAAGAAATATATGTTAATGAGGAAACATTGGAGGTGGTGGATAATGTCGAATATCTTAGGTCATTGATTACCAACAACGGTGACACAATGAAAGACATTAAAAGACCAATATCTATTGATCTTCATAAACTAAAACAATTGAATAAATTGTGGCGTGGGACAGACAGAACTACAAAAATTAGATTTTTAAGAGCATGCATCTTTCCCGTTTATACTTCTTAGTTTTTCTACGAGCAGTATGAAGATCCCATGCTGGCTTGCTAGGCCAGTCGCAGGTTTAGGACACAAATATGACCATAGGGAGTCCATCCCCTATGGCGAGTCATATCCCCGTTAGCCCATGACCTCACGGTCATGGTTTCCCTAGTCTGCACCACGTGGAGGTAGGGTTGACTTGTGTAGTCTGCGGGTCATCGGCAGGCTACTAATTTTCACTTTTCATCCCTCCTGGGAGACGCTAGCCGATCCTAACCCTGCTGGCTGCAGGGCCAGACGCAGTCCACACCTTGTGGGAAATCCTTAAACAATATGGAGTGAATCTAACAAACCTAAGTAGAAGCTTATACAGCAACAGTGAATGCATAGTGAGAGCAACTGGAGGACACTCAGAACCCTTCACCATAAGATCTGGAGTACGACAAGGTTGTGTCATGTACCCTCTCTTGTTCATAACATATATAGACAACATATGTAAAGAAACCAGCCAAACAGAGACCAGCAAGAATACCGCATGACTGAGAACACAGAAGAAAAACCATCTGCAAATCTAACCATTAGAGAACTCCTGTTTGCGGACGACCATGCACTAATAACAAAATCAGAAGCTGAATTACAAGACCACATGAATAGTCTAAACGAAATGTGTAGGGAACATAACATGAAAATTAGCACAAGTAAAACAGAGGTAATGACTATAACTAAAGAAGAAAAAGCAACAACGATTCACCTAAACGACCATCCCTTGAAACAAGTAAAGAGTTTCAAGTACCTAGGATGTATAATATCATCAAATGGCAAATCAGAAGACTAGATCGAAAATAGGTGCAATAAGGCAAACTAACTTATTGGACAAATGGCACCAATACTAAAGAACAAACATGAATCAGTAACTACTAGGAAAGCACTTTACAACACAATCTTCCTACCAACTCAATGTTACCGATGCCAAACCTGGACAATGACAGAAAAAGAGAAAAGACAAATCACAAAAACAGAAATGTGATTCCTGAGAAGTATACTCAATGTATCAAGAAGAGATAAGATCAGAAATAAAGAAATTAGGACTAAAGGCCTAGAGCTTAAAGCTGCTCTAGATTTTATTAGAAAGCAGCAAGTCAAATGGTTTGGCCATGCAAGTAGGCTACCAGTCAACAGCATACCACAACAAGCAATGATGTACAGACCAGATGGAAACAGAGGAAGAGGCGGACCACGTAAACGTTGGACGGAGGGAATAGCAGAGTCCAAGGGAATATCGATACATGAAGTCCATAAGCGGGCACTCTCCCGCTGTTTATACTTCACCTCGACACCGCAAGGTACAAGAGGAATATGATGAGATGAGATGATGAGCATCTTTCCCATTGCCTGTGAGACCTGGACACTTACTAAACAAGCTGAACAGCGCATAAATGCATTATAATATAAATGTTGTAGATGAGTTCTAAGAATATCTTGGATAAAGAAAAGAACAAATGCATCCATACTTCAAGAGCTGAATATTGAAGAAGGTTGGCTATTAAAGACGATAAAACAAAGAAAATTGAAATATTTTGGTCACTTGAAACATTACGAAAGTTTGGAGAGAATAATAATGGAGGGGTATATGCCTGGGAGCCGGGCTTCCAGGTTAGGGGTTAACGATTTTCTTAATACCATATATTCGCGTGGGTGACGCAGCTGCGCGAGATTCGGTAGCGGATCGCGTCGCGTCGGTTACTTACGGGGGTATGTGAGCCCGTCGCTCAGAAAGCAATGGCAAACTACTGAGCTTAATCTTGCCAAGATGTCAATAGCAGCTGGAAAATGATGGTGTTGATTGCAATGCCCTGTAAAGGATATGCGGGAAAAAATGCCTGGGAAGAGAGGAAGAGGAAGGCCAAGGAGAAGATGAATGCGGGATGCGGCAGATGATCTTCAGATGGGTATATTTGACGCGGGGCATCTTACTAAGGTTCTGTAAAGGACATGCTACTGAATGAATGAATGAATGAATGAATGAATGAATGAATGAATGAATGAATGAATGAATGAATGAATGTCGACAATATAATTCCGTGATCAACCATTTGATTCTCTTCCATTGTCGACAATGAGATTCCGTGTTTGACCGATTCGGTCTCAAAATTCACCGATATTTTCGAATATGAATGTATATCTAAATGTGATCACCTTGAAAATATTAGCAGATTGTCTCCTCCTGGTGGAAGTCTCGACACGGATTATCTCCCCATCATAGCTGCCATCTTTAACTGAGAGCTGAGTCTGCCAACTGGTGGTGGTGTGTCTGTCAACTGGTGGTGGTGTGTCTGTCAACTGGTAGTGCTCTGTCTGTCAATTGGTGGTGTGTCTGTCAACTGGTGGTGGTATGTCTGTCAACTGGTGGTGGTGTGTCTGCCAACTGGTGGTGGTGTGTCTGCCAACTGATGGTGGTGTGTCTGCCAACTGGTGGTGGTGTGTCTGCCAACTGATGGTGGTGTGTCTGTCAACTGGTGGTGGTGTGTCTGTAGTGTGTCTGTCAACTGGAGGTGCTGTGTCTGTCAACTGGTGCTCGTGTGTCTGTAAACTGGTGCTTGTGTGTCTGCCAACTGGTGGTGGTGTGTCTGTAGTGTGTCTGTCAACTGGAGTTGCCGTGTCTGTCAACTGGTGCTGGTGTGTCTGTAAACTAGTGCTGGTGTGTCTGTCAACTGGTGATGGTGTGTCTGTGGTGTGTCTGTCAACTGGTAGTGGTGTGTCTGTGGTGTGTCTGTCAACTGGTGGTGGTGTGTCTGTGGTGTGTCTGTCAACTGGTGGTGGTGTGTCTGTGGTGTGTCTGTCAACTGGTGCTGGTGTGTCTGTAAACTGGTGCTTGTGTGTCTGTCAACTGGTGGTGGTGTGTCTGCCAACTGGTGGTGGTGTGTCTGTCAACTGGAAGTGCCGTGTCTGTCAACTGGTGCTGGTGTGTCTGTAAACTGGTGGTGGTGTGTCTGTAGTGTGTCTGTCAACTGGAGGTGCCGTGTCTGTCAACTGGTGCTTGTGTGTCTGTCAACTGGTGGTGGTGTGTCTGTCAACTGGTGGTGGTGTGTCTGTCAACTGGTGGTGGTGTGTCTGTCAACTGGAGGTGCCGTGTGTCAAGGTCTCACAGCCGAGGTTGCGACGCGTTGTCTGTACCAACGCCAGACACCATAACAACACGCAACCCTGAGTAATGTTAAACACGGCAGAGAGAACGCGGCGTCGTTACCGACGCCTGGATAAGCAGCCACGCACAGCAATTGAGTTCACCCCGTGAACCGTGCAGGGGACACCAGCTGACGTGAGCGTGTAGCGTGTAGGACGCCAGAACTGGCAGACGGGCTTATGTTGTTGAACGGACAGGTCGCGAGTTGTGTTTGAATCTGCCTTGAGAGCTAGCCTGTACGACAGTGGGAGACTGAGTCGAATGCTTGAATAGTTTGACTTGTAAGTGAGATGTTTATTGCTTGCATGTATTATTATGTATTGTAGTGATATTGTTCATGCTGAAATGATTGCTATGGATTGTCAGTGCGCGATGTTTGTGCGATAATAACTGCAGCGCGTCAATAAAGCGTGTGAATAATATTCTCGGATATTCACTTCGTGTGATTTGATAGTTTGATATTACTTCACACTTGCCAGAAAACGAGCTACTTGTCTTGTGTTATGCAAGACTCTGACAAGTGCGAATGTGGTGGCTTTCGTCCGGGTTTTGAATCAAATGTGAACGTGTAAATTTTTTTGTGTCCGAGTTTGAAGCGAATGTGAACATGCCGATAGAAGTGCGCAAGTCATAAATTAAGGTAAAGTAACGAATTAATAGAGTTGATTTAATTAAATTATAAGTGTGAAGATATTATTTGAAGCCAACCGAGGCGTCTTCAGACTTATCACTAAATTCAACAAATTTTGTACCTAAAATCCAAAATGGCGGCCGTGCCCTTGAATGTCATTGAGTAGGGTTAGTGTTAGCGTGAAAGTTGTTGATTGTGGTAACGACTAACAATAATACTTGACAGCATACAAACCTTTACAGACTTCAGTGACATTACACACACCATACATTTACAAACGTTCTAATTTTGTTTAGTTTAAAAAGTACAGGGTTTTTGTGTCAACTTTACCTGAGTCTGGTGAACTTCCAAAATTTTTTGTGCGTCAACCCGAAAGACGTTCCAGTGTGATTTCGAGCACCACTGAACAGCACAGTACCCAAGGATTACTTGAGTATAAAATTTTTTTCAGCTTTCTTTATACTTTCGTTAGTCTGGCTTTAGACATTAACTGTGCTATATATATATATACTTGTAACTTACTAACATCATAAGTAATTTTGTTTATATTTATTCCATCATACCTATTGTTCATCATGTCTTCTTTAAACGATTTCATTGAAATGGGTTTAAAAATGAATATGTCTGGTGAGGGATTGAGAACATGGAGTGAAAGCAAATATGCAGAATATCTTTTGAAACAAGAGCAAATTAGTGAGAGGGATGAGAGAGCGGCCGAAAGGGCATTAAAAAGTAAGGAGGCAGACTCAGAAGCTGCTCTGAAAAATAAAGAGGCAGACTCAGAAGCTGCTTTAAAGCTTCAACAAGCACAATCAGAAGCTGCTTTAAAGCTTCAACAAGCACAATCAGATGCTGCTCTAAAACAATCAGAAGCTGCTCTAAAACAGTCAGAAGCTGCAGTGAGGCAAGCTGAGATCTTAGCTCAAAGTAAGAGAGAAGAGCAAGAAACACAACTAAAAATTGAACAGCTAAAAGCTGAATGTTCTAAAGATAAAGTGAATAGAGAAACAGACAAAGATCAACCTCATAAGAAGTATCAAGGGCTGATCAGAAGTTACAACACAGGTGATTGCATAGCAGCATTCACCCAAAATTTTGAATTTGTTATGGATCATTACAAAATCCCAAAACCTGAATGGGGGATAGTATATGTAAGAAGTCTTTCTGGGGAACCTCTTAAAGTTATAGAGTCGATCCCAAATGACCTGAAAGAAGATTATCTTTACATTAAAGCAAAAATTATGTCACATTTTTTGCTAGATGAATCAGGTTATAAAGAACAGTTTAGGAAGTTGTCTCCTAAGCCAACACACACGTTCTCTGATTACATCTAAGAAATTCAAAATATCTTTTCTAAATGGCTGTCAGCAGCTAAAGTAAATGGAAGTTATGACAAATTAGTTGACCTTATGTTGAGAGATAAGATTATTGCATCTCTCCCAGCCCCCTTTTCTAAATTTTTGTTGGAATGTCAGTGTGAAAGTGTTCAACAGATTGAAAGTCGTGGCTCTGGTTATTTTGCAGCCAATAAGCATTGTTTCTCTAGTAGTCTGACCAGCACAGACTTTGTAGCAGCAGCTACATATGGCAAATATCAAACAAAGACCTTATAAGCAAACTGCAGAGAAATTATATCAGTGTAAATATTGCAACTATGCACACAATGAGCATGATATGTGCGACCAACATCCTGGGTACACTGCTTACTTGCATAATTACATTTCTAAGCAAGAGAAAGAGAGGAAGAACTACAAAAAACTTACAAAATGTTACCTTTGTAAGGCTTTTGGTCACTGGCGTAAGGATTGTAAAGCCAAGTCAATGACAAAAAGGCTAATGCAGCATGTTTGACATTTCTTCGTCAGAAGATGAAAGTGTACAAGATCACCCAGTAAACTCGGCACATTCCATTGAAGTATTCCATCAGGAAAAATGTACCATTTGTGATCAATTTCATGAGGATGGGCGTGTTAACATGCGGCCATTCTATACCTATTACCAGTGAGGAGGCCAATTCTGTAGTAAACTCCAAAGGTAAACTGAACATCCACCAGGGGTATGTTAATGGTAAACCTGCCACAGTTTTACGTGATAGCGGAAGTACTCTCATTGGTGTAAAGAGAGATTATATTTTACCAACACAATATAGTGGTAAATATGTCACATGCAGGACATTCTCAGGGAACATAGAGAAATATCCACTCACATGGGCATATATAACTACACCATTCCTTACAGGAAAGGTGAAATGCGCAGCATTAACCAATCCTTGCTGTGATATTATCATTGGAAACCTTCCTGAAGTGAATGACATACCACATGACATCAATATATCATCTGTCAGTTGTAATATTGATACTACCACTTCACCTTCATCACCAATCACCATTCATGATGTATTACCACCTGTAATTGAATGTACAAATACCAACCTGGCTATGCCAGAACATACATGTAATTGTGTGAATGTAACATCATTGTGTGATGAGAATGATCGTTGTAATGTAGTAAACGCAGTAACTCGATCTACTGCACAGATGCAAGATCGAATCGATCAAACAGAGGCTTTACAACGAGTAAGTCCTGTTGTAACATCTCCTGAGACAACTAGGCAGACGTTTATAACATCTCAGAAAGCCGAACGATCTCTGCAAAAGTATTTTAAACTTATAGGCCAAAAGCCAAGAGTAGCAAAGAATGCTCAATGGTACTTTGCTCTCAAGAACGGAATTCTAACACGGTATTACACCAAAGGTTCCAGCACTATAGAACAAACAGTGCTACCGTTAGAAAACCGCAAGCAAGCATTGAAGATCGCTCATGACATACCCTTTGCAGGACACATGGCTTATGCTAAAACTAGAGCAAGGTTACTTACTCAATTTTATTGGCCAAAGTTTTGCAACAATACCAAACAGTATTGCAGATCGTGTGACATCTGTCAAAAGCTTGTCAAAAAGGGTAAACACCCACAAGCTGAATTGCAAGTTACTGATTTGGCTAGTAGACCGTTTGAAAAGATCTCGGTCGATATAGTTGGTCCTCTGAACCATATAACATCTAAAGGTAATAGATACATTGTAACACTCATTGATCTATGTACTCGTTGGCCAGAAGCGATTCCAATAAAGAACATAACTTCCAACGACATCATGGAAGTGTTCTTTCATATTTTTGCGAGGGTATGATTCCCTGATACAATCCTTTCAGATCGGGGTAGCCAGTTTATTTCCTCGGCTACACAAGCCTTTACCAAAATGTTGGGTGTTAAACAATACTTCAACAGTCCATATCACCCACATTCGACCGGTATAATAGAAAAGATTAATGGCGATATGAAACATATGCTCTCTAAGGTAACCCAAGAACATCCTGAAGATTGGGATACTTATCTGCCTGCCATTTTGTTTGCATATAGGGAAGTGCCCCATTCCAGCAGTGGGTTCTCACCATTCGAAATGTTATATGGTGCACAACCACGCGGCCCATTATCTCTGTATGAATCTATGTTGACTGGAAGTACAACTGTGTCTATACCCATTTCACCTTATGAACATGTAACATCATTGTGTGATAGAATTATGAAATCATGTATATTAGCCAAAGAAGCTCTCCAAAAATCAGGAGCTATTTACCGACAATATGCTAACAGAGGAAATAGAACTATTACACTGACGCCAGGACAGGACGTTCTTCTTCTTGTGCCAAGTGATAGACATCTCCTAACTGACTCATGGCAAGGACCGTTCAAAGTGCTACGACAAATTTCGACGGTAGATTACGAGATTGCAGTTAGGAACAAACATAAAATTTTCCATATTAACATGCTCAAACCTTATCACCACAGGCAAGACGAACAAGCAGCAAGCACCTCCATAGTGGACCAGACGGACGACAACGACACTGACGAGATACCGACACCAGGTCTTGACACGACGACCAACTTACAAGACATTAAAGTAAATCCTAAACTGACTCAGACACAAACTGACAGTTGCAGACAACTGATACAAGACTACAGGACGATCTTTTCGGACAGCCCAGGACAGACAGATTTAGTGCAACACCAAATCATCTTAACATCTGACGTTCCTATTAAGTGTAGACCATATTCCATCCCTATACACTATAAAGAAAAACTTCATCAAGAAATCATTGATTTAGAAACAAATCATATCATTCGACGTTCACAATCTCATTTCTGTTCACCAATAGTTTTGGTACGTAAAAGGGACAACACTATTAGACTTTGTGTGGACTATCGTAAGCTCAACAGCATTACACAGTTGGATTTAGAACCAATGAGCAATTGTGAAGACATCTTGACTGAACTATCTGACTCACGTTATGTTACTAACTTGACATGACAAAAGGCTACTGGCAGATAGCTGTACATCCTGATAGTATACATCTGACTGCATTTGCCACACCTTGGGGTTTATACGAATGGTGTAAACTACCTTTCGGATTAGTCAATGCACCAGCGACCTTCGTCAGAATGACAAGAATTCTTTTGACAGACATTGCTAACATCATTTGGTACATGGACGACATTTGCATACACACAAAGGACATGACAGAGCACATAACAGCACTACAGCAGACATTTGACAGAATTAGACATCATGGACTGACTGTAAAACCTTCCAAAGTGGATATAGCCTTTCAGGAAATTTCATTTTTGGGCTATAAGATCTCAAATGGCTTTATATCAAACTGACGATAACATCATGTCCAGAATTTTGAAATTGTCGCTTCCGACAACTAAAAAACAGTTGCGAAGTGTGTTAGGTCTGTTAAACTATTATAGACAGTTTATTCCTCATTTTGCTGAATTGACCAAATGTTTCACTGATCTACTAACAAATAAACACCCCAATGTGATTGTAAACAGTGAATGTTTAAGGCCAGCATTTACGAAAATTCTTTCATATTTTTCTAAATCACCTATTTTGAAATTGCCAAAGTTGAATATTACTTTTAGATTAAGATGTGATGCGAGCTCCGTAGCCATTGGAGGTGTGCTTCTCCAAGAACACGACCAAATCTTGTACCCAGTATACTACGTCTCTCGAAAATTGAACACCAGCGAACGAAATTACAGTACACCGGAACTCGAGGCTCTTGCCATGGTATTTTCGGTACGTAAACTTTCTAGATTCTTGTTAGGCAAACATTTCATTATTGAAACAGATAATACTCCGCTGACAATTGTTACCAGAGGAACGCCTAGTAACAGCAGGGTGGCAAGATGGTCCCTTCTTCTGCAGGACTATAGCTATGAGGTTAACCACATAAAGGGTTCACAAAACTGTCTTGCAGACCTTTTGTCGAGATGTCCATACAACGAACCTAATACCCAGTCGACACCAGAGCACAGTGCAGAGGGTGTATAAAACTGCAACGTAGATAGTGCTCAGTACCACAGCCAATTGTGACAATGTGTCAGTAACGCTGTGTACACCATTGTGATGGGGAAGATTGTATCTCCCAATGTATATAACTTATGTACATATTGTAATTATTATTATTATCATGCGAATGAATGCGTGTATAATTGTGAGATATGTGAAAGAATGGAATCAGTATTATGTAAACTAATGTGTTGTATAACTGTGAGATATGAGAAAGAATGTAATTATTATTTTAAATAAATATTATAACAACCAGACACTACAGAGAAGTGTCACGGCACAACACTACAGGATCTAAGAAGTTACCAAGCCACTAAAACGTGAGGTAATCCTAAAGTATCCAGACCGAGGTGCCCAAGACGTTTTAACAAGGTACGAAAGATGACTGCGACAGTACAATCCGAGCAGAAGGCGGAAGAGACGATCCAACAGCTGATAGTAACAACTACTACTCCGTTTATAGAAGATCCATCCAGAACGGACCAGCGTTGTTTGAATGACATCACAACACATGTAATAGTACAGCTGTATACTTCCGATTTTTTGCATATTAATATTAAAAGTATATAAATGTATGACGTTGTATTAAAATGTGATTTAAAATATTTCCATATACGGAATTGTATATGTTAATTTGTATATGATGTAATCTCAGCATCATAACTTGATTGCTTCTTTACAAACGTGACTTTTTGTGCACATTTGTCAATAAGGATCAAATTATGACACTAAGAAATGAGTTTGCAATTGTAATTTATGTCTTGTAAACGACGATAAATTATTGTTCCTAAATTTTCTGTATAATAACCAGGGGACATTATTCTAAATTGTTGGTGATATGTAAATATGTATTGTAACCATTAACATGTGTGCTTGATAAATAACATGTCAATGTAACATCGTTTAGATATGGACAGTATATTGCCAAAACTGTTGACCTTCATTAGAAACTCTAAGCAGAGGTCTGATGGAGGAGTTATCTCGGAGGGAGATGCTCACGGCTTGACCTGATTATTTTAGTATTTTTGTTCTTGGTTGTGAGGTAGGGGCCAGTTTAGCCGATACCTACCGGACTAGCTGGGTCACAGCGAGGTAATGGCCATTAAATAGATTGTACTTGACTGTTGTACTTCATAGTCCAACATAAGTGGTGTATACATATTGTTGACTATTCACCTGTATATATTATGATAATTGTTAATGTATAATGTTCGACTTTGACATGTTTAAGAACACCTAGAGATATATTATACATGTAAGGAAATCCTTTCATGAAAAAGGGGTGTGGAGAGTGTCAAGGTCTCACAGCCGAGGTTGCGACGCGTTGTCTGTACCAACGCCAGACACCATAACAACACGCAACCCTGAGTAATGTTAAACACGGCAGAGAGAACGCGGCGTCGTTACCGACGCCTGGATAAGCAGCCACGCACAGCAATTGAGTTCACCCCGTGAACCGTGCAGGGGACACCAGCTGACGTGAGCGTGTAGCGTGTAGGACGCCAGAACTGGCAGACGGGCTTATGTTGTTGAACGGACAGGTCGCGAGTTGTGTTTGAATCTGCCTTGAGAGCTAGCCTGTACGACAGTGGGAGACTGAGTCGAATGCTTGAATAGTTTGATTTGTAAGTGAGATGTTTATTGCTTGCATGTATTATTATGTATTGTAGTGATATTGTTCATGCTGAAATGATTGCTATGGATTGTCAGTGCGCGATGTTTGTGCGATAATAACTGCAGCGCGTCAATAAAGCGTGTGAATAATACTCTCGGATATTCATTTCGTGTGATTTGATAGTTTGATATTACTTCACACTTGCCAGAAAACGAGCTACTTGTCTTGTGTTATGCAAGACTCTGACACCGTGTCTGTCAACTGGTGCTGGTGTGTCTGTAAACTGGTGCTGGTGTGTCTGTAAACTGGTGCTTGTGTGTCTGTCAACTGGTGGTGGTGTGTCTGTGGTGTGTCTGTCAACTGGTGGTGGTGTGTCTGTCAACTGGTGGTGGTGTGTCTGTCAACTGGTGGTGGTGTGTCTGTCAACTGGTGCTGGTGTGTCTGTCAACTTGTGCTGGTGTGTCTGTCAACTGGTGGTGGTGTGTCTGTGGTGTGTCTGTCAACTGGTGGTGGTGTGTCTGTCAACTGGTGCTGGTGTGTCTGTAAACTGGTGCTTGTGTGTCTGTCAACTGGTGGTGGTGTGTCTACCAACTGGTGGTGGTGTGTCTGCCAACTGATGGTGGTGTGTCTGTCAACTGGTGGTGGTGTGTCTACCAACTGGTGGTGGTGTGTCTGCCAACTGATGGTGGTGTGTCTGTCAACTGGTGGTGGTGTGTCTGCCAACTGATGGTGGTGTGTCTGTCAACTGGTGGTGGTGTGTCTGTAGTGTGTCTGTCAACTGGAGGTGCGTGTCTGTCAACTGGTGCTGGTGTGTTTGTAAACTGGTGCTTGTGTGTCTGTCAACTGGTGGTGGTGTGTCTGTCAACTGATGGTGGTGTATCTGTCAACTGGTGCTGGTGTGTCTGTCAACTGGTGCTGGTGTGTCTGTCAACTGATGGTGGTGTGTCTGTAAACTGGTGCTTGTGTGTCTGTAAACTGGTGCTTGTGTGTCTGCCAACTGATGGTGGTGTGTCTGTCAACTGGTGGCTTGTCTGTCAAATGGTTGTGGTGTGTCTGTCAACTGGTGCTGGTGTGTCTGTCAACTGCTGGTGCTGTGTCTGTCAACTGGTGGTATGTCTTTCAACTGGTGGTGCTCTGTCTGTCAACTGGTGGTGGTGTGTCTGTCAATTAGTTGTGGTGTGTCTGTCAACTGGTGGTATGTTTGTCAACTGGTGGTGGTATGTCTGTCAATTAGTTGTGGTGTGTCTGTCAACTGGTCGAGTGACTGTCAACTGGTGGTGGCAGCTTGACACAATACCTGCTGCTGCACTCCGTGGCTTCCTGGATCACTCTGTTCATATGTTTCCTGACAAAAAGTAACATCCCCGCATGTCAATAGTTGTCCTGTAACCACGGACATTGTCTTGTAACCACGGACATTTCTTCTGTGTCCTCACCTCCCTGCACGTCAACATTCGTCTTGTAACCACGGACATTGTCTTGTAACCACGGACATTTCTTCTGTGTCCTCACCTCCCTGCACGTCAACATTCGTCTTGTAACCACGGACATTGTCCTGTAACCACGGACATTTCTTCTGTGTCCTCAACTCCCTGAACGTCAACATTCGTCTTGTAACCACGGACATTGTCCTGTAACCACGGACAATTCTTCTGTGTCCTCACCTCCCTGCACGTCAACATTCGTCTTGTAACCACGGACATTGTCCTGTAACCACGGACAATTCTTCTGTGTCCTCACCTCCCTGCTCGTCAACATTCGTCTTGTAACCACGGACATTGTCTTGTAACCACGAACATTGTCTTGTAACCACGGACATTGTTCTGTGTCCACACCTCCCGGCACGTCAACATTTATTGTGTGTCCACACCTGCCTGCACGTCAACTTTCGTCCTCTAAACACGGACATTGTCTTGTATCGAGGAAGGTTTAATTGTCTTCTCCTAACCCCTACTGGCTTCACTCTGTGTGTTTATTTGTGTGTTGCCTGTGTGTTGCCTGTGTGTTGCTTGTGTGTCCAGGCACTGGCCGTGTCTGACGGCAGTATGTGGCTAACCGTCTACACGCACCTATTAGAAGACGTCATTGCGCTGTTTGGTTTCCCTGTTTACCTCTGCTGCAACAAAGCTTCCGTTTCTGGTTGCCGAGATACCTGGTTGACAGATCAGTCACGGTCTCCGAGCTGTGATCATTGTTTATCTCCTGCATGCCCTCGACCGGTGCTCGCCCGTCCTCTATCGCCGCCATCTGACAAACGACGGGAAGGCAGTGAAAGGAACATCTCCACAGGTGCTCGTAAATTGTGCTAATCAGATTGTAGGTGTTCTTTGCTGGCACAGAACATACTGGATTGAGTCTATCATCTACCTCTGAGGGCATAAATCTACAACAAGATAAATCTATGAACAGTGAGATTGGGCGTCACTCTCGGGGGTTGGGTGTCATGTCTGCCGTGCCCCACCTCCTGACAACCATATCGGGTTGGACTCCAGCATCAACCCTCCTCCAGTTATCTGTCATGTTTAGTTCAGATGTTAAACCTAACACTAGTCATGTGACCTTATGTTCTATTTCCCGCTCTGGATGTTACTGTCTTTATCCATGACTTTATATCATTTAGCCCACATTTCTCTTCGGGCATCGTCCCGTCAATCAGTCCCTCCGTGCCTCAAAGATCTGTTGTTCTGTCCATCCGTCTGTCCTTGAGTCAAAGATCTGTCGTTCTGTCTATTATGTCTCTCCGTCTCTATCTAACTATTTGTCCGTACCTTCTTCTCTATCCATCAGTCTGTCTGTGCCTCAACTCTGTTCATCTGTCCATGTCTCTATCTGTGTGCATCTATCCATGTCTCTATCTGTGTCCATCTGTCCGTGTCTCTATCTGTGTCCATCTGTCCATGTCTCTATCTGTGTCCATCTGTCCGTGTCTCCATCTTTGCCCATCTGTCCATGTCTCTATCTGTGTCCATCTGTCCGTGTCTCTATCTGTGTCCATCTGTCCATGTCTCTATCTGTGTCCATCTGTCCGTGTCTCCGTCTTTGTCCGTCTGCCCTGCTCCAACTATGCACATACCAAACAGTAACCAAGCTATCCCTGCCTGCCTGTCTCCCCCCCCCCACCTCTCTCTCTCATCTCTCCCTCTCACCTCCAACAATGCACATACCAAAGAATAACCGCTCTCTCTCTCTCTCGCCTATCCCTCAGATACCAAACGCAGAGAGCAGACGACGCTGTTCGGCAAACATCAAGCATCCAAGAAGCGGCGCAAGTCTCGGACTGCCTTCACCAACCAGCAGATCTACGAGCTGGAGAAGCGCTTCCTCTACCAGAAGTACCTGACCCCCGCAGACAGGGACGAGATCTCCGCCAGCCTGGGCTTGACCAATGCCCAGGTTATCACGTGGTTTCAAAACAGAAGGGCCAAACTGAAACGCGACCTTGAGGAGTTAAAGAATGACGTCACAGCCGCTAAGAAACTGCCCTTACAGAAGTGTGTCCCTGACACCTTTATTGAGCTGGGTCGGAGGAAAGTTCAAGGCCAAACGGCGAGAGAGAGCAGCAACAGCAGCAGCAACAGCAGCGCCCTGCACTCACCCGCCTCCACGGCCAGTGTCCAGGACGAGCCCGAGGACACGGGTCGTACCCCGGGTACAAGTCCGTGCCAGGATGCAGTCAAAGATGAGGACCATGTGTTGACAGTTTCTGAGAGCAAACAGCAGGAGGCGATGGATACCAGTTTCATTGCTGATGTCAACGAGGAAAGACACGGATTGGACCGATCCATAACCACGTGACAGTGGAAAACATGCAGAAGATGGACTCTTGCTTTCTTCGAGACAACACAGACACACATCAACAAACACAACCACGTGGTCTCACGGAATACAACGAAAGCCCGTCGCTGGACGGGACAACATTCAAAATAGAAGACATTGGTGACTCATAGATCCGGTCAGCTCTCTGAAAGAGGCACACAGTTCGCACTCTGAAGGTCTCAGTCTCATATTGCACGGATGTGATAACTTCAGTAGGTCATGTTGACAGTGATACATTCAGGCTGTGTGGCGTGGACTAGCAACATTGAGCCGACCACGATAGACAGACAATGGCTGCAAGAAGCCATTTGTTATGCGTGCGACGCTATTGCTACTGGATGTGACTGGGGACAATAGTGGGCTAAAGAAGCCATGTTGTTGCATAGCTAGACAGCACACAAGTCAGACAGGAGCCAGAGATGCGAAGGCGGCCACGGTTACTGACAGCATCGAGGCTTGAACAATAGACACGCCTGCCTGGCAAACATTGTTGTGTTCACTTTAACAGCCATGACTTCATCGACTTAGCTCAACTACACCTCGTGATAGAGATGCCAATGATTCGGCACATCACCCATCACACCGACACCAAGATGTTTACATGTTTCATTTCACAAATGTTGGTTGCTTGGTTTAATAGTGGTTTGGTTGTGTGGTTGATTGTTTGCTTGGTTACTTGATTGTTTACTTGCTTAATTGTTTGGTTGGCTGTTTGGTTTGATGTTTGGTTGGCTGATTGTTTGCTTGGATGGTTGGTTAGTTCAATAGTTATTTCTTTCGTTGATTGGTTGGTGGGGTGTTGACATGTTTGGTTAGTGGATTAATTGTTGTAATGTTTGGTTAGTGGATTAATTGTTGGAATGTTTGGTTAGTGGATTAATTGTTGTAATGTTTGGTTACTGGATTAATTGTTGGAATGTTTGGTTAGTGGATTAATTGTTGGAATGTTTGGTTAGTGGATTCATTATTGGAATGTTTGGTTCGTTCATTAAATTATGGAATGTTTTGTTAGTGGATTAATTGTTGTAATGTTTGGTTAGTGAATTAATTGTTGTAATGTTTGGTTAGTGGATTAATTGTTGTAATGTAAGGTTAGTGGATTATTTGTTGTAATGTTTGGTTAGTGGATTAATTGTTGTAATGTAAGGTTAGTGGATTAATTGTTGGAATGTTTGGTTAGTGGATTAATTATTGAAATGTTTGGATAGTGGATTAATTGTTGTAATGTAGGGTTAGTGGATTAATTGTTGGAATGTTTGTTTAGTAGATTAATTATTGAAATGTTTGGATAGTGGATTAATTGTTGTAATGTTTGGTTAGTGGATTAATTGTTGTAATGTAGGGTTAGTGGATTAATTGTTGGAATGGTTGGTTAGTGGATTAATTATTGAAATGTTTGGATAGTGGATTAATTGTTGTAATGTAGGGTTAGTGGATTAATTGTTGGAATGTTTGTTTAGTAGATTAATTATTGAAATGTTTGGATAGTGGATTAATTGTTGTAATGTTTGGTTAGTGGATTAATTGTTGTAATGTAGGGTTAGTGGATTAATTGTTGGAATGGTTGGTTAGTGGATTAATTATTGAAATGTTTGGATAGTGGATTAACTGTTGGAATGATTGGTTGGTAGATTAATTGTTGGAATGTTTGGTTGGTAGATTAATTGTTGGAATGTTTGGTTGGTAGATTAATTGTTGGAATGTTTGGTTGGTAGATTAATTGTTGGAATGTTTGGTTGGAGATTAATGTTGGAATGTTGTTGGATTATTGTTGGAATGTTTGGTTGGTGATTAATTGTTGGAATGTTGGGTTGTGTAGATTAATTGTTGGAATGTTTGGTTAGTAGATTAATTTTGAATTTTGGTTGGAGATTAATTGTTGGAATGTTTGGTTTGGTAGATTAATTGTTGGAATGTTTGGTTGGTAGATTAATGTTGGAATGTTTGGTTGGTGAGTTAATGTTGGAATGTTTGGTTGGTAGATTAATTGTTGGAATGTTTGGTTGGTAGATTAATTGTTGGAATGTTTGGTTGGTAGATTAATTGTTGGAATGTTTGGTTGGTAGATTAATTGTTGGAATGTTTGGTTGGTAGATTAATTGTTGGAATGTTTGGTGGTAGATTAATGTTGGATGTTTGGTTGGTAATTGTTGGAATGTTTGGTTGGTAGTTATTGTTGAATGTTTGGTTGGTAGATTAATTATTGAAATGTTTGGATAGTGGATTAACTGTTGGAATGATTGGTTGGTAGATTAATTGTTGGAATGTTTGGTTGGTAGATTAATTGTTGGAATGTTTGGTTGGTAGATTAATTGTTGGAATGTTTGGTTGGTAGATTAATTGTTGGAATGTTTGGTTGGTAGATTAATTGTTGGAATGTTTGGTTGGTAGATTAATTGTTGGAATGTTTGGTTGGTAGATTAATTGTTGGAATGTTTGGTTGGTAGATTAACTGTTGGAATGTTTGGTTGGTAGATTAATTGTTGGAATGTTTGGTTGGTAGATTAATTGTTGGAATGTTTGGTTGGTAGATTAATTGTTGGAATGTTTGGTTAGTCGATTAATTGTTGGAATGTTTGGTTGGTAGATTAGTTGTTGGAATGTTTGGTTAGTGGATTCATTATTGGAATGTTTGGTTAGTCGATTAATTGTTGGAATGTTTGGTTAGTCGATTAATTGTTGGAATGTTTGGTTAGTGGATTAATTGTTGGAATGTTTGGTTGGTAGATTAATTGTTGGAATGTTTGGTTGGTAGATTAATTGTTGGAATGTTTGGTTGGTAGATTAATTGTTGGAATGTTTGGTTGGTAGGATTAATTGTTGGAATGTTTGGTTGGTAGATTAATTGTTGGAATGTTTGGTTGGTAGATTAACTGTTGGAATGTTTGGTTGGTAGATTAACTGTTGGAATGTTTGGTTGGTAGATTAATTGTTGGAATGTTTGGTTGGTAGATTAATTGTTGGAATGTTTGGTTGGTAGATTAATTGTTGGAATGTTTGGTTGGTAGATTAATTGTTGTAATGTTGGTTGGTAGATTAACTGTTGGAATGTTTGGTTGGTAGATTAATGTTGGAATGTTGGTTGGTAGATAACTGTTGAATGTTTTGGTTGGTAGGATTAATTGTTTGGAATGTTTGGTTGGTAGATTAACTTGTTGGAATGTTTGGTTGGTAGATTAACTTGTTGGAATGTTTGGTTGGTAGATTAACTGTTGGAATGTTTGGTTGGTGGATTAATTGTTGTAATGTTTGGTTGGTGGATTAATTGTTGGAATGTTTGTTTAGGTAGATTAATTATTGAATGTTTGGTTAGTAGATTAATTGTTGGAATGTTTGGTTGGTAGATTAATCTGTTGGAATGTTTGGTTGGTAGATTAATTGTTTGGAATGTTTGGTTGGTAGATTAACTGTTGGAATGTATTGGTTAGTGAGATTAATTGTTGGAATGTTTGGTTGGTAGATTAATTGTTGGAATGTTTGGTTGGTGGATTAATTGTTGGAATGATTGGTTGGTAGATTAACTGTTGGAATGTTTGGTTGGTAGATTAATTGTTGGAATGTTTGGTTGGTAGATTAATTGTTGGAATGTTTGGTTGGTAGATTAATTGTTGGAATGTTTGGTTGGTAGATTAACTGTTGGAATGTTTGGTTGGTAGATTAACTGTTGGAATGTTTGGTTGGTAGATTAATTGTTGGAATGTTTGGTTGGTAGATTAAGTGTTGGAATGTTTGGTTGTAGATTAATTGTTGGAATGTTTGGTTGGTAGATTAGTTTGTTGGAATGTTTGGTTGGTAGATTAATTGTTGGAATGTTTGGTTGGTAGATTAATTGTTGGAATGGTTGGTTGGTAGATTAACTGTTGGAATGTTTGGTTGGTAGATTAATTGTTGGAATGTTTGGTTGGTAGATTAATTGTTGGAATGTTTGGTTGGTAGATTAATTGTTGGAATGTTTGGTTGGTAGATTAATTGTTGGAATGGTTGGTTGGTAGATTAACTGTTGGAATGTTTGGTTGGTAGATTAATTGTTGGAATGTTTGGTTGGTAGATTAATTGTTGGAATGGTTGGTTGGTAGATTAACTGTTGGAATGTTTGGTTTGGTAGATTAATTGTTGGAATGTTTGGTTGGTAGAATTAATTTGTTGGAATGTTTGGTTGGTAGATTAATTGTTGGACTGTTTGGTTGGTAGATAATTGTTGGAATGTTTGGTTGGTAGATTAATTGTTGGAATGGTTGGTTGGTAGATTAACTGTTGGAATGTTTGGTTGGTAGATTAATTGTTGGAATGTTTGGTTGGTAGATTAATTGTTGGAATGTTTGGTTGGTAGATTAATTGTTGGAATGTTTGGTTGGTAGATTAATTGTTGGAATGTTTGGTTAGGTAGATTAACTTGTTGGAATGATTGGTTGGTAGATTAACTTGTTGGAATGTTTGGTTAGTAGATTAATTGTTGGAATGTTTTGGTTGGTAGATTAATTGTTGGAATATTTGGTTGGTAGATTAACTGTTGGAATGTTTGGTTAGTCGATTAATTGTTGGAATGTTTGGTTGGTAGATTAATTGTTGGAATGTTTGGTTGGTAGATTAATTGTTGGAATGTTTGGTTGGTAGATTAATTGTTGGAATGTTTGGTTAGTGGATTAATTGTTGGAATGTTTGGTTGGTAGATTAATTGTTGGAATGTTTGGTTGGTAGATTAATTGTTGGAATGTTTGGTTAGTGGATTCATTATTGGAATGTTGGTTCGTTAATTAATTGTTGGAATGTTTACGTTTGTCTACGGTACCAACAAACCTAGATCCCAAGATGAATATTCTTTTGTATACCTTATTCTTTATAAATTGTTTTGGTGTTCTTGTTGATAAAATCATCAATGGAAACATCAGCCTGTCTCCGTGTTTCTATTCGTCGAGCCTTCCATTAATGTTTGTGTCTTAATTCGGTTGTTGGTTGGTTGCGTGGTTGTTGGTTGGTTGCGTGGTTGTTGGGGTGGTTGTTGGTTGGTTGGGTGGTTGTTGGTTGGCTGGGTGGTTGTTGGTTGGCTGGGTGGTTGGGTTGTGTAGCAGGGTCTTCACATTGAGAGGGAAATCCTCACAACAAAGCAGAAGACACAAAGATACCCTTTAAGAAAGTCTGTACACTGTGGGAAATGATGACCGCGTCGGCTCGTCGATTAGGGGTATGGGTTTTTGGCCCAGACAATTTCAACTTTCCTAACAATGGCACAGGCACCAGAAGGTAAAACTTGAAGCTGAACAATTTGGAAAAGACAGCAGGTTTAGGTATCGGGGCTACTATTGCCTATGATGGAATTACATCCCCCAAAGAATTATCATCAACTCAAGTAATATAACCTCAAAAGTAACCAAACACCAATATTACAATCAATTACATCTAATGTACGATAATAATAGAAAAGTCTCAGATCAATGTATCAAATTCATAAAATAAAAGTGTATAGTTTTTTGTAGTTTCTGTGATGCTTAAAGAAAATTAGAAGTGCTCTGTGCGTGGTAGAAGTGGTTTAGAACTGGTTCTGGGTTCAGCGTGAGTGTTTGACCTGACTATTTGGTCCCATAGTTAAGTCAGAGAGGTCAGTGGATCGGCCATGATGGTTCTTTGAACTTAACTTTAGTGCTGCCTGTCTGGACTGCGCCTGTAGGGTCTACCAGACCGTCCTGTCTCACTACGGCGCTGAATGGTACACTATTGTATGAATGTCTGTTGAGCGGTGTAGATGTGTGTATGTATGTTCGCTCACACGTATCAGTCGACCCAGACTTTAGTACTCGCCTCACAATAACATAAAGGAGTACATAATGGGAGCTTGGTTAGTATCACCATCACACTTGGGTGCACACTCCATTGCTCTTCAATATTCGTCTACCAGGGCCAACCCATTCACTGGCACCCACTCACGTTTTGCAAGTACACCCACTGGGATTCCTCAGATACCATTCTCAGACAACTATCACAGGTACCCGACCTACCTTCCTGCCTCCTCCCCCCCCCCCTTTCTTCCAATATACCACTTCCATTCCAGTACCTGGGATGCTCACTGAACCGTTACACCCACCACCCCGTCATCATCCTACATCCCACTCCCTCGGTTGAGTATAAAACCTTCTCGTCCTGTCGTCACGTTTTGATGTAGTCACGTAAGTTATCCTTGACTATATGTTATGTTTTGTGAATGTGTTTGTTTGCTGATGAAGGCTAATCGCCGCAACGTCCTGTATGTGTCGTAATTCTGTTTTGTAACGCTGCACTACATTGTGTCATTTTATATTGTTTACGCTTACTGGAGAACACTTACTGAAGCACACACACTGGAGTAAATTACTAGAGTACACTTACTGGAGCACACTTACTGGAGTAGAGTACTAGACTACACTTACTTGAGCACACTTACTGGAGCACACTTACTGGAGCATACTTACTGGAGTAAATTACTAGAGTACACTTACTGGAGCACACTTACTGGAGCACTATTACAGGAGTAAATTACTAGAGTATACTTACTGAAGCACACTTACTGGAGCACACTTACTGGAGTAAATTACTAGAGTACACTTAATGGAGTACACTTACTGGAGCACCTTTACTGGAGCACACTTACTGGAGTAAAGTACTAGAGTACAGTTACTTGAGTACACTTACTGGAGCACACTTACTGGAGCAAACTTACTGGAGTAAATTACTAGAGTTCACTTACTGGAGCACACTTACTGGAGCACACTTACTGGAGCACACTTACTGGAGTGCACTTACTGTAGCACATTTATTGGAGTACACTTACTACAGCACACTTACTGGAGCATACTTACTGTGCATTACATTACATTGGCACATTTCCGTCTTGACAGACGATAGTTTGGTACATTGTGCTTCAAAAAGGCTTAATAACTACGACCCATGGCGGTGGCGAGTGTGTCTGATAAGGCCAATTCGTCTTGTAAATGTTTGTCCACGGTGGATGCATGTGATCACGTGGTCATTTCCACCATCTTGCATCATCTTACTTCTCTGTGTATGCTTTATCTGCAATAATTTTCTCCTTTGTCTTATTCAATTTCTGATGTTTGCCCTCCATGCAACACGTTCAGCGGCGACTTGCTCACAATGTGCATTTTCAATGCCTGTATCAATCATGTCCCGCTTACACACATCTTTGTATCGTAGTAGAGGCCGACCCTGGGATCTCTTACCCATCTGTAATTCATCAAAAAAAGATGTCCTTTGGTATTCTACCATCATCCATCCTCCTAAGATGTCCTATCCATCTAAGTCTACGAAGACTGAGCATGGAATAAACTGTCACACAACCTGATCTTTCCAATACTTCAGTATTTGTGATTTTGTCTTGCCACTTAATACCAAGAATTCTTCGCAGACACCGCACATGAAAGCTGTTTAAACATTTATCTTGGTGTGAGTAAGTTGTCCAGGTTTCACTGCCATAAAGAAGAGTACTAAGGACACAGGCTTGGTAGACGAGGACTTTTGTTTTGGCAGTAAGCTTCCAGTTCTCCCAGACTCTTTTTGCTAACATGTTCATTGTTGTTGCTGCCTTGCCAATCCTGATGTTGATTTCCTGATCGAGGGATAATTTGCTATTTACCTCTGATCCTAGATATGTAAAATGGTCTACTATCTCCTGATCCGAGTCGACAATAAAGATGGATGGTACCCCATGTGCACCTTGTGACATAATCTGTGTCTTCTTTTTTTAATAATTATTAAACCAATTTCAGAACAACATTGGAGAATGCAGATAGTAGATGTTGTAATTCTTCCTGAAAGTGGGTCGTAATTGCAGCATCATCCACAAAAAGCAACTTTCTGATCAGCACCCTCCTAATTTTGGCCTTGGCCTTAAATCTCTGAGCATTGTAGAGGCCGCCATCTGAGCGTGAGTGAATGTATATACCGGCATCCTGATCACGAAAGGCATATTTCAGTAGAAGTGAAATGTATATTCCAAAGAGGGTGGGGGAGTAGTACACAACCTTGTTTCTTGATATCAAACTCTTCTGAAGTTGCACCATCAAACTGGATTCCACAATGGACAGAAGAGTTTGTGGGCAGCCAGTCGGTCTCTGTGGCTAAGGGCTTGCGAACGCGGGTTGTGAGCCCATATACCCGGGTTCGAAACACAGCGGTGCTGGTTTTTACGAAAAAGGTATAGGAGCCGGTCGTTCAGAAAGCAATGGCAAACTACTGAACGTACAATTTGCCCAGGAATCACGAACAGCGAAAATGCTGGAGTTGACTGCTACGTCCTGTGAAGGACATGCAACTTTTAAAGATCTTCTTTAGTGCCTTGAACAGACCCTCACAACTGATCAAATCAAATGCCTTTGTGAGGTCGATGAAGGCAATAAACAGTGGTTGATTCTGTTCACGACATTTTTCTTGCATTTGTCGCAATGAGAATATCATATCAATGGTAGACCGGTTCTGTCGAAAGCCACACTGTGATTTGGGGTAGACTTGATCTCCTAGGACTTGAAGTCTGCCCAAAACAATTCTGGCAAATACTTTTCCAACAATACACAGAAGTGAGATACCCCTATAGTTGTTGCAGTCGCTCCGATCGCCCTTGTTCTTGTACAGTGTTATGATGTTTGAATCTTTGAAATCCTGTGGGACTTGTCCTTCTCGCCAGCATAGCTCTATTAGCTGGTGGATCTGTAGAGTGAGTGTGTCTTGCCCACTCCTGATAACCTCTATTGGAATCCCAACCTTCCCTGGAGCCTTACCAGATGCAAGTTCATTTATAGCACACTTAACTTCTGCTATGGTAGGAAGTGTGTCCAGGCGGTCAAGAGTTGGTAGGGCCTCTAAGGCGTTGAGGGCATCATCCGCTAGTTTGGTCTCACTTGAGTAAAGCTCCAAATAGTGTTCTACCCATCTGTCCATCTGCTGTTTCTTATCAGTGATGATTTCTCCAGTCAAGATTTTCAATGGTGCACTTCTCTTGATCACTGGACCACCTTTATCCCTTCATATATGCTTTTGATGTTTCCCTTAACACTTGCATTTTGAATGGACTCACATAACTTGATACAATAGTCATTTGCACACTGCCTGGCAGCCTTTTGCACATCCTTCCTAGCTCGCCTTTGATCACTCAGAGTGTTACGCGATGTTCTGTCCTTGTTTCTTTCCTTGGAGAGATATCTTCTTTAGATCAATCAAGGGCTGCAGTGTCTGGCCGTTTGCACCACACCAGTCCTGCCTCTTGTGATCCACAGTGCCGTAAACCCCTACCGCAGATTTATAAAGAGTTTCCTTCAGTTTACCCGGCTTTTCACTTACTGTAAAATTTTCTGATGTATCAGTGAAAGCGTCTTCAAGTTACTGGAGCACAATTTCTACATCACACTTACTGGAGCATACTTACTGTGGGTCACTTACTGGAGCACACTTACTGGAACACACACTCTGGAGCACACTTACTGAACACACTTACTGGAGCAGACTTACCGGAGTTCACTTACTGGAGCACACTTACTGAAACACACATACTGGAGCACACTTACTGGAGCACACTTACTGGAACAAACTTACTAGACCACACTTACTGGAGCACTCTTACTGGAACAAACTTACTAGAGCACACTTACTAGAGCACACTTACTGGAGCACACTTACTGGAGCACACTTACTGGAGCACACTTACTGGAACACACACACTGGAGCACACTTACTGGAACACAATTACTTGAGCACACTAAATGGAGCACATTTACTGCAGTACACTTACTGGAACACACACACTGGAGCACACTTACCGGAGCACACACAATGGAGCACTCTTACTTGTGTACACTTACTGGAACACACACACACAGGAGCACACTTACTGGAACATATTTACTGGAGCACACTTACCGGAGCACACACACTGGAACACATTTACTGGAGCACACTTACTGGAGTATACTTATTGGAATATACTTACTGGAGTACACTTACCGGAACACACTTACTGGAGCACACATACTGGAAAACACTGGAACACACACACTGGAGCACACTTACTGGTGCACACTTACTGGAACACACACACACACACAGGAGCACACTTACTGGAACACATTTACTGGAGCGCACTTACTGGAGCACATTTACTGGAGTACACATACTGGAGTACACTTACTGAAGCACACTTACTGGAACACACTTACTGGAGCACACTTAGTGGAGCACACTTACTGGAACACACACACAGGAGCACACTTACTGGAACATATTTACTGGAGCACACTTACTGGAGCACATTTACTGGAGTACACATACTGGAGTACACTTACTGAAGCACACTTACTGGAACACACTTACTGGAGCACACTTAGTGGAGCACACTTACTGGAACACACTTATTGGCTCAAACTTACTGGAGCACCCTTACTGGAACACACACACTGGAGCACACTTACTGGAACACAATTACTTGAGCACACTAAATGGAGCACATTTACTGCAATACACTTACTGGAACACTCACACTGGAGCACACTTACTGGAGCACACACAATGGAGCACTCTTACTGGTGTACACTTACTGGAACATATTTACTGGAGCACACTTGCCGGAGCACACATACTGGAACACATTTACTGGAGCACACTTACTGGAGTATACTTATTGGAGTATACTTACTGGAGTACACTTACCGGAGTAAACTTAATGGAGCACACTTACTGGAGCACATATACTGGAGTACACATACTGGAGTACACTTACTGGAGCACACCTACTGGAGCACATATACTGGAGTACACATACTAGAGTACACTTACTGGAGCACACTTACTGGGGCACACTTACTGGAGTACACTTACTGGAGTATACTTGTTGGAGTATACTTAATGAAGTATACTTACTGGAGTACACTTACAGGAGTACACTTCCTGGACCATACTTACTGGAACACACATACTGGTGCAAACTTACTGGAAGACACTTACTGGAGCACACTTACTGGAGCACACTTACTGGAGCACACTTACTGGAACACACTTACTGGAACACACACACTGGAGCACACTTACTGGAACACACTTATTGGCTCAAACTAACTGGAGCACCCTTACTGGAGCACACTTACTGGAGCACACTTACTGGAACACACACACTGGAGCACACTTACTGGAACACAATTACTTGAGCACACTAAATGGAGCACATTTACTGTAGTACACTTACTGGAACACACACACTGGAGCACACTTACTGGAGCACACACAATGGAGCACTCTTACTGGTGTACACTTACTGAAACACACACACAGGAGCACACTTACTGGAACATATTTACTGGAGCACACTTACCGGAGCACACATACAGGAACACATTTACTGGAGCACACTTACTGGAGTATACTTATTGGAGTATACTTACTGGAGTACACTTACCGGAACACACTTACTGGAGCACACTTACTGGAAAACACTGGAACACACACACTGGAGCACACTTACTGGTGCGCACTTACTGGAACACACACACACAGGAGCACACTTACTGGAACACATTTACTGGAGCACACTTACTGGAGCACATTTACTGGAGTACACATACTGGAGTACACTTACTGGAGCACATTTACTGGAACACACTTACTGGAGCACACTTACTGGAGCACACTTACTGGAGCACACTTACTGGAACACACACAATGGAGCACGCTTACTGGTGTACACTTACTGGAACACACACACAGGAGCACACTTACTGGAACATATTTACTGGAGCACACTTACCGGAACACATTTACTGGAGCACACTTACTGGAACACATTTACTGGAGCACACTTACTGGAGCACACTTACTGGCACACACACAAAGGAGCACACTTACTGGAGCACACTTACTGAAGCACACTTAATGGAGCACACTTACTGGAACACACACATTGGAGCACACTTCCTGTTGCAGACTTACTGGAACACACACAGGAGCACACTTACTGGAACACACTTACTGGAGCACACTTACTGGAGTACACATACTGGAGTACACTTACTGGAACACACACAATGGAGCACTCTTACTGGTGTACACTTACTGGAACACACACACAGGAGCACACTTACTGGAACATATTTACTGGAGCACACTTACCGGAACACATTTACTGGAGCACACTTACTGGAACACATTTACTGGAGCACACTTACTGGAACACACACAATGGAGCACTCTTACTGGTGTACACTTACTGGAACACACACACAGGAGCACACTTACTGGAACATATTTACTGGAGCACACTTACCGGAACACATTTACTGGAGCACACTTACTGGAACACATTTACTGGAGCACACTTACTGGAGCACACTTACTGGAACACACACAAAGGAGCACACTTACTGGAGCACACTTACTGAAGCACACTTAATGGAGCACACTTACTGGAACACACACTGGAGCACACTTCCTGTTGCAGACTTACTGGAACACACACAGGAGCACACTTACTGGAACACACTTACTGGAGCACACTTACTGGAGTACACATACTGGAGTACACTTACTGGAGCACACTTACTGGAACACACACACAGGAGCACACTTACTGGAACACATTTACTGGAACACACTTGCCGGAGCACACTTACTGGAGCACGCTTACTGAAGCACTCGTACTGGAGCAAACTTACTGGACCATATATACTGGAGCACACCTACTGTTGACATTTACAGGAGCACGCTTACTGGAGCACACTTACTGAAGCACATTTACAGGAGCACACTGGAACACACTTATTGTAACACATTTTCAGGAGCACACTTACTGGAGCATATTTACAGTTGCACACTTATTGGAGCATATTTACAGTTGCACACTTATTGGAGCACACTTACTGGAGCACACTTACTAGAGCACACTTACTGTAGTACATTTACTGGAGCACACTTAATTTAGCACATTTACTGAAGCACATGTAGTGGAGCTCACTTACTATAGCGCACTTACTGGAGCACACTTACTGTAGCACTCTTAGTGGAGCACAATCTCTTTAACACACGTTTCCAGTGTGATGGACAGACAGACAAACAGACAAGGAAACAAACAGACAGACTAAAAAGCAGACAGGCAGTCAGACCACGTAAAACGTGTTTTGTGGGGATTTACAAGTTGTGTTGGTGAGAGACAGACAGGCAGGCAAGCATCCCGACATATAGACTCACATACATGCACACAATAAGACAGGAAGACATGCAGACAGGAGGACAGGCAGACAGGAGGACAGGCAGACAGGAAGACATGCAGACAGGAGGACAGGCAGACAGGAGGACAGGCAGACAGGAAGACATGCAGACAGGAGGACAGGCAGACAGGAGGACAGGCAGACAGGAGGACAGGCAGACAGGAGGACAGGCAGACAGGAGGACAGGCAGACAGGAGGACAGGCAGACAGGAGGACAGGCAGACAGGAAGACATGCAGACAGGAGGACAGGCAGACAGGAGGACAGGCAGACAGGAGGACAGGCAGACTGCAGACAGAAAACGTGATGCGTGGAGACACTAACTGAACATCGCTCCCTGGTTACATGCAAACAAATACACACACATACACACACACACACACACACACTCACACACGCACACACTCACACACACACACACACACACACACACACAATGACAGTTATAGCTTCAATATGAGACCTAGTTAGATCCAACGACCATGTGTCAGTTGTTGAGTGTTGCCATCAGTAGACAGAGTGTCGCCATCAGTAGACAGAGTGTCGCCATCAGTAGACAGAGTGTTGCGATCAGTAGACAGGGACAACAGATAGTAGACAGAGACAGCAGATACAAAGCTACACACACACACACTCATACACACACACGCACACTCACACACATGTATCAGTTGTTGAGTGTTGCCATCAGTAGACATAGACAACAGATACAAAGCCACACACGCACACACACACACACACACACACACACACAGACACAAACGTACTACACACACAACATAGACACACAACACATACACACACATACAGACACACACACACACACACACAAACACACTCATGTACACAAAGAAAACACGTGCACATCAGCAAACACATAACGGCACTAGATGCTGCCGACAATCTCTTGCTATGGGTCTCACAATGATTGATTGGCACGCCCAGTGCAACTACAGCTCAAGGTCATGTTGGGCAGATCTCGCCAGGCACCCCTATCTCCCAGGGCAGTGGGTTGGCCGAGCCTCCTAGCGGGAGCTTGTTTATGCCGGAGTCTAAGGGACACGGACAGTAAACAAGGCTGGAATGGGAGGCAACTCGGAGCATGGCGTTCGTCTTGATTTGATTAGGAGGCTATGGCGACCATTGATGACGTGTGACAGACGGCTAGAGATTCATGAATTATTACAGAGAGGAGCAGGGCAGCATGGTCTAAGGGGAGAGGGAGGGGGAGGAAGCGGTAAACAGATGAGAGAAATGGATTGTTGTATCCCCAATGATATTTCTGTTAGCAATGTTGCAAGTAATTAGATTACAAGCCTGGTGACTGTATTTTATATTGACTGAGCCTTCTCCGGGTATTCTTGACTTGTTCCTGATTATCATCAATATAACTCTCCTTGCCATCATCATCTTCAGCGGTTGGTCTCCCTCTGGACTAATCTACCTGCCCGTATTCCTGGCCTGGTCGCTATGCTCAAGCAACATCTAGGTCAGGCGTTGGCAACCTTCGGCACGCATGCCTGTCGCGGCACTTGGATCGACATCTACTGGCACGCTGAGGGACTTGAAATATAACATTTTACTAACAACATAATTGCCATTTTCTCACACATGACCGCTGTTTTCAGTCCGCGGTCAAGGCGTGTAGTGCCTGTGCATTAAGTAACCCGTGTGGAGCTGACAGTGACCAAATACACACCTGATAGTACACGATGAACCCAGCAGGAACGAGGGCGAGAGTGCCATTACCTGAGTCATTACTCCGGTCAATAATAATCATTGGCCACTCATATTACAATGTGAATAGCGTTCATTGGCCACTCATGTTGCCATGTGAATAAAGCATGACTAAAGTGAAGTCACCAGGTTGTGAAGACATACCAATGGAACCAGTCCTGGCAGGAGGAGGCGGAGCCACGCCCATGTCTGCCCCGCCCATGTCTGCCCCGCCCATGTCTGTCCCGCCCATGTCTGCCCCGCCCATGTCTGCCCCGCCCATGTCTGTCCCGCCCACGTCTGCCCCGCCCATGTCTGCCCCGCCCATGTCTGCCCCGCCCATGTCTGCCCCGCCCATGTCTGTCCCGCCCATGTCTGCCCCGCCCATGTCTGCCCCGCCCATGTCTGCCCCGCCCATGTCTGCCCCGCCCATGTCTGCCCCGCCCTGTGTATCAGGGTGTGCTGCAGCACTGTGTGCCCCACAGACAGGAAAAGAACAATCTACATCGTCTACCACAGACAGGACATCCCTCTACCACAGACAGGACATCCCTCGACCACAGACAGGACATCCCTCTACCACAGACAGGACATCCCTCTACCACAGACAGGACATCCCTCGACCACAGACAGGACATCCCTCTACCACAGACAGGACATCCCTCGACCACAGACAGGACATCCCTCTGCCACAGACAGGACATCCCTCTACCACAGACAGGACATCCCTCTACCACAGGAAGGACATCCCTCTACCACAGACAGGACATCCCTCTACCACAGGAAGGACATCCCTCTACCACAGACAGGACATCCCTCTACTACAGAAATGATATCCCTCTACCACAGAAAGGACATCCCTCTACCACAGACATCCCTCTACCACAGGAAGGATATCCCTCTACCACAGAAAGGACACCCTTATACAACAGAAAGGACATCCCTCGACCACAGAAAGGACATACCTCGACCACAGGAAGGACATCCCTCTATATCAGAAAGGACATCCTTCTACCACAGAATGGACATCCCTCTACCACAGAAAGGATATCCCTCTACCACAGAAAGGATATCCCTCTACCACAGAAAGGATATCCCTCTACCACAGAAAGGACATCCCTCTACCACAGAAAGGACATCCCTCTACCACAGAAAGGACATTACTCTACCACAGACATCCCTCTACCATAGAAAGGATATCCCTATACCACAGAAAGGACATCCCTCTACCACAAAAAGGACATCCCTATACCACAGAAAGGATATCCCTATACCACAGAAAGGACATCCCTCTACCACAGAAAGGATATCCTTCTACCACAGAAAGGACATCCCTCTACCACAGACATCCCTCTACCACAGAAAGGACATCCCTATACCACAGAAAGGACATCCCTAAATCACAGAAAGGACATCCCTATACCACAGAAAGGACAACCCTCTGCCATAGAAAGGACATCAATCTACCACAGATATCCCTCTACCACAGAAAAGACATCCCTCTACCACAAAAAGGACATCCCTCTACCACAGACATCCCTCTACCACAGAAAGGACATCCCTATACCACAGAAAGGACATCCCTATATCACAGAAAGGACATCCCTATACCACAGAAAGGACAACCCTCTACCACAGACATCCCTCTGCCACAGAAAGGACATCCCTATACCACAGAAAGGACATCCCTATATCACAGAAAGGACATCCCTCTACCACAGAAAGGACATCCCTCTACCACAGACATCCCTCTACCACAGAAAGGACATCCCTATACCACAGACATCCCTCTACCACAGAAAGGACATCCCTCTACCACAGACATCCCTCTACCACAGAAAGGACATCCCTATACCACAGAAAGGACATCCCTATATCACAGAAAGGACATCCCTATACCACAGAAAGGACAACCCTCTACCACAGACATCCCTCTACCACAGAAAGGACATCCCTATACCACAGAAAGGACATCCCTATATCACAGAAAGGACATCCCTCTACCACAGAAAGGACATCCCTCTACCACAGACATCCCTCTACCACAGAAAGGACATCCCTATACCACAGAAAGGACATCCCTCTACCACAGAAAGGACATCCCTATATCACAGAAAGGACATCCCTATATCACAGAAAGGACATCCCTATACCACAGACATCCCTCTACCACAGAAAGGACATCCCTCTACCACAGACATCCCTCTACCACAGAAAGGACATCCCTCTACCACAGAAAGGACATCCCTATACCACAGACATCCCTCTACCACAGAAAGGACATCCCTCTACCACAGACATCCCTCTACCACAGACATCCCTCTACCACAGACATCCCTCTACCACAGACATCCCTCTACCACAGAAAGGACATCCCTCTACCACAGACATCCCTCTACCACAGAAAGGACATCCCTCTACCACAGACATCCCTCTACCACAGAAAGGACATCCCTCTACCACAGAAAGGACATCCCTATATCACAGAAAGGACATCCCTATACCACAGAAAGGACATCCCTATACCACAGAAAGGACATCCCTCTACCACAGAAAGGACATCCCTATATCACAGAAAGGACATCCCTATACCACAGAAAGGACAACCCTCTACCATAGAAAGGACATCCCTATACCACAGAAAGGACATCCCTCTACCACAGAAAGGACATCCCTATATCACAGAAAGGACATCCCTATACCACAGAAAGGACAACTCTCTACCATAGAAAGGACATCAATCTACCACAGACATCCCTCTACCACAGAAAGGACATCCCTCTACCACAGAAAGGACATCCCTATATCACAGAAAGGACATCTCTATTTCACAGAAAGGACATCCCTATACCACAGAAAGGACATCCCTATATCACAGAAAGGACATCCCTATACCACAGAAAGGACAACCCTCTACCATAGAAAGGACAACCCTCTACCATAGAAAGGACAACCCTCTACCATAGAAAGGAGATTTAAAACTGCACCAGTTGGCGAACCATCTCACTGATAGGTCATGCCAGCAAAATCTTCTCTGTGAAACATCATGGACAGGATTGACAGTAAATTAGAATCATCATGGACAGGATTGACAGTAAATTAGAATCATCATGGACAGTGCCAAGAGTCGAATTGGAGCTCGTGACTTGTTGAATCTAGGCGCACGCTGAGATTGTCGCCGGAGCAAATACGCACAATTTGCGAAGGCGACAAGGGCATTCGAGTCGTGGGTGTTGTCGTGTGCGGACGCACCACGCTAAGGAAGATAGCAACGGCTTACATTACGCCGCTATCATAGTATTCGTGTAGAAATGGTGTGTAGATTTGTGATACAGTGTTGCATAATTGTGTGTGGTATTGTGAGTAAACTTAGAAACCGTTTTGAGGAATTGATCGCCAAAAACTGCACTTGTGTTGCGTTGTCGAAGATGCCTGAAGTTGAGTTATAATAGTTGGCCATGATGGTCGAGGGAGAACGAAAGAGTCCGACTATCAGTCAAGTCAAGTTGAATCTAACAACAAATGAGGTGAGGCCGCATTGTAAAAGGTAGAGTCTTAGATTCGGCAGAAAGATGAGTCTGAAACTAACCCCGGGGTCGACATGATGATGATGAATGAGGTTACAACTAATACCCCTAGAAAAAGACAGCACTCTTTGAATGCGGGCAGCAATTGAGCCCTCTACACCCCATGTCAGACCCTGGCAGACAGGATTGACAGTCAATTAGAATCATCATGGACAGGATTGACAGTAAATTAGAATCATCATCATCATCACCGCCTGGGCGGTCATGTTTCGCCATCTCCCACGATCGCCAGAGTCTTGGATCAGCTCAGTGTTATTATCTCCACCATGCTACTCACTCGATCGCCAGAGTCGTGGATCAGCTCAGTGTTATTGTCTCCACCATACAGTGTGGCCAAGCTATCCGGTATTTACTTAGAATACGAATTAGAAAAACTGCAGGCAGGTTTCAGACAGGTCAGGGAACCAGAGACTTTACCCTCAACATGAGAACCAGCTTTGAGATATGCAGAGAGTACAATGTAGATCTTCATACTGGATTCACAGTGTACAGTAAGGCCTTTGACTGTGTTCAACATCGGAAATTGTGCAACATCATGAGGGAAATGGGATTTTCAGCACCTCTCATCCACCTAATATAATCATCATATCATGATCATCCAGCAGCCGTCAGAATAGCTGGTGAAACATCAAGTTGGTTTGAGGTGCATGATGGAGTCAGACAGGACTGGATTCTCTCTCCATACCTAGTCAACGTATGTGTACACCATATCATGAGAAATATCACAAAAGATGTGGCCCAGTTGTCCTCTGAAAAAGTGAGAAAGTATTAGAAGAACTGTGAAGAGACACTATGAAGCTCAAAATCATTTCCCCTCTGAATGTGGGCAAAACAAGAATAATGTCAAGAGACACAGCCAACTACCAACCACGGATCATAATCAACAATGAAGAATTGGAACATGCTATAAACGTTGAATATCACAAAATAATGTCAAGAGACACAGCCAACTACCAACCACAGATCATAATCAACAATGAAGAATTGGAACATGCCACAAACGCTGAATATTCTGGGTCTTTAACCAACAACTACAATGTATCAGGATTGGTCAAGTGAAGTCAGTGGCGGACTTGCCACGGCCCTACAGGGGTTAAGAGAAATCAGTGGCGGGCTGGCCACGACCCTGCAGGGATCAAGCGAAATCAGTGGCGGGCTGGCCACGGCCCTGTAGGGATCAAGCGAAATCAGTGGCGGGCTGGCCACGACCAGCAATAGTGACAACAGAGACAATAGAGACAATAGAGACAATAGAGACAATAGAGACAACAGAGACAACAGAGACAATAAAGACAACAGAGACAATAGAGACAATAGAGACAATAGAGACAACTGAGACAATAAAGACAATAGAGACAATAGAGACAATAGAGACAATAGAGACAATAGAGACAATAGAGACAATAGAGACAATAGTGACAATAGAGACAATAGTGACAATAGAGACAATAGAGACAATAGTGACAATAGAGACAATAGAGACAATAGAGACAATAGTGACAATAGAGACAACAGAGACAACAGAGACAATAGAGATAATAGAGACAATAGTGACAATAGAGACAATATAGACAATAGTGACAATAGAGACAATAGAGACAATAGAGACAATAGAGACAATAGTGACAATAGAGACAATAGAGACAATAGAGACAACAGAGACAATTGAGACAATAGAGACAATAGAGACAATAGTGACAATAGAGACAACAGAGACAATAGAGACAATAGAGACAATAGTGACAATAGAGACAACAGAGACAATAGAGACAATAGAGACAATAGAGACAATAGTGACAATAGTGACAATAGAGACAATAGAGACAACAGAGACAACAGAGACAATAGAGACAATAGTGACAATAGAGACAACAGAGACAATAGTGACAATAGTGACAATAGTGACAATAGAGACAATAGAGACAATAGAGACAATAGAGACAGCAGAGACAATAGTGACAATAGTGACAATAGTGACAATAGAGACAATAGTGACAATAGAGACAGCAGAGACAACAGAGACAATAGTGACAATAGTGACAATAGAGACATCAGAGACAACAGAGACAATAGTGACAATAGTGACAATAGAGACAACAGAGACAATAGTGACAACTGAGACAATAGAGACAACAGAGACAATAGAGACAACAGAGACAATAGAGACAACTGAGACAATAGAGACAACAGAGACAATTGAGACAACAGAGACAACAGAGACAATAGTGACAATAGTGACAATAGTGACAATAGTGACAATAGAGACAATTGAGACAACAGAGACAACAGAGACAATAGAGACAATTGAGACAACAGAGACAACAGAGACAATAGTGACAATAGAGACAATTGAGACAACAGAGACAACAGAGACAATAGTGACAATAGTGACAATAGAGACAACAGAGACAATAGTGACAACTGAGACAATAGAGACAACAGAGACAATAGAGACAACAGAGACAATAGAGACAACTGAGACAATAGAGACATCAGAGACAATTGAGACAACAGAGACAACAGAGACAACAGAGACAATAGTGACAATAGTGACAATAGTGACAATAGTGACAATAGTGACAATTGAGACAACAGAGACAACAGAGACAACAGAGACAATAGTGACAATAGAGACAACAGAGACAATAGTGACAATAGTGACAATAGAGACAACAGAGACAATAGTGACAATAGAGACAACAGAGACAATAGTGACAATAGTGACAATAGAGACAATAGTGACAACAGAGACAATAGAGACAACAGAGACAATAGAGACAACTGAGACAATAGTGACAACAGAGACAATAGAGACAACAGAGACAACAGAGACAACAGAGACAATAGAGACAATAGAGACAATAGTGACAATAGAGACAACAGAGACAATAGAGACAATAGAGACAATAGAGACAATAGTGACAATAGTGACAATAGAGACAATAGAGACAATAGTGACAATAGAGACAGCAGAGACAACAGAGACAATAATGACAATAGTGACAATAGAGACAACAGAGACAACAGAGACAATAGTGACAATAGTGACAATAGAGACAACAGAGACAATAGTGACAACTGAGACAATAGAGACAACAGAGACAATAGAGACAACAGAGACAATAGAGACAACTGAGAAAATAGAGACAACAGAGACAATTGAGACAACAGAGACAACAGAGACAATAGTGACAATAGTGACAATAGTGACAATAGTGACAATAGAGACAATTGAGACAACAGAGACAACAGAGACAATAGTGACAATAGAGACAATTGTAGACAACAGAGACAACAGAGACAATAGTGACAATAGAGACAATTGAGACAACAGAGACAACAGAGACAATAGTGACAATAGTGACAATAGAGACAACAGAGACAATGGTGACAACTGAGACAATAGAGACAACAGAGACAATAGAGACAACAGAGACAATAGAGACAACTGAGACAATAGAGACATCAGAGACAATAGTGACAACAGAGACAACAGAGACAATAGTGACAATAGTGACAATAGTGACAATAGTGACAATAGTGACAATTGAGACAACAGAGACAACAGAGACAACAGAGACAATAGTGACAATAGAGACAACAGAGACAATAGTGACAATAGTGACAATAGAGACAACAGAGACAATAGTGACAATAGAGACAACAGAGACAATAGTGACAATAGTGACAATAGAGACAATAGTGACAACAGAGACAACAGAGACAATAGTGACAATAGAGACAACAGAGACAATAGTGACAATAGTGACAATAGAGACAACAGAGACAATAGTGACAATAGTGACAATAGAGACAATAGTGACAATAGTGACAATAGAGACAATAGAGACAATAGTGACAATAGAGACAACAGAGACAATAGAGACAATAGTGACAATAGAGACATAAGAGACAATAGTGACAATAGTGACAATAGAGACAATAGAGACAATAGAGACAACAGAGACAACAGAGACAACAGAGACAATAGTGACAAAAGAGACAACAGAGACAATAGTGACAACTGAGACAATAGTGACAACAGAGACAATAGAGACAACAGAGACAATAGAGACAACTGAGACAATAGAGACAACAGAGACAATAGAGACAACAGAGACAACAGAGACAATAGTGACAATAGTGACAATAGAGACAACAGAGACAATAGGCACAACTGAGACAATAGAGACAACAGAGACAATAGAGACAACAGAGACAATAGAGACAACTAGAGACAATAGAGACAACAGAGACAATAGAGACAACTAGAGACAACAGAGACAACAGAGACAATAGAGACAATAGAGACAACAGAGGACAACTAGAGACAACAGAGACAATAGAGACAATAGAGACAACAGAGACAATAAGACACAGAGACAATAGAGACAACTAGAGACAAAGAGACAAACAGAGACAACAATAGGACAATAGAGACAACAGAGACAATAGTGCACAGAGACTAAATAGAGACAACAGAGACAATAGAGACAACAGAGACAACAGAGACAATAGAGACAACAGAGACAATAGAGACAATAGAGACAATAGAGACAACAGAGACAATAGTGACCAACAGAGACAATAGAGACAACAGAGACAACAGAGACAATAGAGACACTAGGACAATAGAGACACAGAGACAATTAGAGACAATAGAGACAACAGAGACAACAGAGACAACAGAGACAATAGAGACAACAGAGACAACAGAGACAAACAGAGGACAACAGAGACAATAGAGACAACAGAGACAGAGACAACAGAGACAATAGAGAAACAGAGACAACAGAGACAATAGAGACAACAGAGACAATAGAGACAACAGAGACCAACAGAGACAATAGAGACAACAGAGACAACAGAGACAATAGGACAACAGAGACAACAGAGACAATAGTGACAACAGAGACAACTAGAGACAATCGAGACAACAGAGACAATAGGACAACAGAGACAACAGAGACAACAGAGACAACAGAGGCCAATAGAGACAATAGAGACAACAGAGACAATAGAGACAACAGAGACCAATAGAGACAACAGAGACAACAGAGACAACAGAGACATAGAGACAACAGAGACAACAGAGACAACAGAGACAACAGAGACAATAGAGACAACAGAGACAATAGAGACAACAGAGACAACAGAGACAACAGAGACAAGACAGAGACAATAGAGCATACAGAAGAGACAATAGAGACAACAGAGACAACAGAGACAATAGAGACAACAGAGACAACAGAGACAACAGAGACAACAGAGTAACAATAGAGACAATAGAGACAACTAGAGACAATAGAGACAATAGAGACAACAGAGACAATAGAGACAATAGAGACAATAGAGACAACAGAGACAATAGAGACAACAGAGACAACAGAGACAACAGAGGACAATAGATGACAACTAGAGGACAATAGAGACAAAAGAGACAATAGAAGACAACAGAGACAATAGAGACAACAGAGACAAGCAGAGACAACAGAGACAATAAGACAATAGAGAACAATAGAGACAATCAGAGGACAAGCAGAGACAATAGAGACAAACAGAGACAATAGACACAGAGAACAACAGAGACCATAGAGACAATAGAAGACAACAGAGACAATAGGACACAGAGACAATAGAGGACATAGAGACAACAGAGACAATAGAGACAACAGGACACAGAGACAACAGAGACAATAGAGACAATAAGAGACAACAGAGACAACAGAGACAATAGAGACACAGAGACAATAGAGACAACAGAGACAATAGAGACAATAGAGACAGCAGAGACAATAGAGACAATAGAGACAACAGAGACAATAGAGACAGCAGAGACAATAGAGACAATAGAGACAACAGAGACAATAGAGACAATAGAGACAACAGAGACAACAGAGACAACAGAGACAACAGAGACAACAGAGACAACAGAGACAACAGAGACAACAGAGACAATAGAGACAATAGAGACAATAGAGACAACAGAGACAACAGAGACAACAGAGACAACAGAGACAATAGAGACAACAGAGACAATAGAGACAATAGAGACAGCAGAGACAATAGAGACAATAGAGACAACAGAGACAATAGAGACAATAGAGACAATAGAGACAATAGAGACAACAGAGACAATAGAGACAACAGAGACAACAGAGACAATAGAGACAATAGAGACAACAGAGACAACAGAGACAACAGAGACAATAGAGACAACAGAGACAATAGAGACAATAGAGACAGCAGAGACAATAGAGACAATAGAGACAACAGAGACAATAGAGACAGCAGAGACAATAGAGACAATAGAGACAACAGAGACAACAGAGACAACAGAGACAACAGAGACAACTGAGACAAAATAAACAATAGAGACAATAGAAACAATTCAGACAATAGATACAACTGAGACAATGGAGACAATCACCACCTCTACCCCTCCCTCCCTACCACCATCACCACCTCCTTCCTCCCTAACAACTACCGTCACTTCCTCCTCCCTCTCTGTCACCCACAGTCACCTCCCCCTCCCTCTCAACCACAGTCATCTCCCCCTCCCCGCCCAACCCTCCTTCCAAGCCACGATCCCCTCCCCCTCCCCGCCCAACCCTCCATCCCAGCCACAGTCACCTCCCCCTCCCCGCCCAACCTCCCTCCAAGCCACGGTCACCTCTCCCTCCCCGCCCAACCCTCCCTCCCAGCAACCATCATATCCCCTCCTTGCCAACCCTCCTCCCAGCCACGATCACCTGCGCTCCCCGCCAAACCCTCCCTCCCAGCCACCATCATCTCGCCTCCCCGCCCAACCCTCCCTCCCAGCCACGATCACCTGCCCCTCCCCGCCCAACCCTCCCTCCCTCCCAGCCATGGTCATCTCCCCCTCCCCGCCCAACCCTCCCTCCAGTCCAGGTCACCCCCCCATCCCCGCCCAACACTCCCTCCCAGCCACGATCATCTCCCCTCCCCGCCCAACCCTCCCTCCCAGCCATGGTCACCTCCCCCTCCCCGCCCAACCCTCCCTCCCATCCACGGTCACCATCCTCCTCCCCGCCCACGCCGCCCTCCAGCCACCATCATCTCCCCTCCCCGCCCAACCCTCCCTCCCAGCCACGATCACCTGCCCCTCCCCGCCAAACCCTCCCTCCAGTCCAGGGTCACCTCCCCCTCCCCGCCCAACCCTCCCTCCCAGCCACGGTCACCTCCCCCTCCCCGCCCTACCCTCCCTCCCAGCCACGGTCACCTCCTCCTCCCCGCCACGCCGCCCTCCCAGCCACCGTCACCTGTGAACTGTGAATTCACAGCACAGACAGCCCAATGGACACAGACACCTAACGTAAGGATTGTTTCGTTTCATTAGTTCCCGGTTCCAGTTTTACATCACTTTGGTTATTTCCCATTTTAAATGGAATATAACATATTTCCAACAAAAGTGGAAATTGTCGAATTTTCCGAGGACATTTTCCGGAGATTTGACAATGAAACTAAACTGACAAATTAATGTGGACAAGCGACCGGCCTCCCCCCTCCCGACATGTCATGGCAGCGCCCTCATTGGTCATCAAGGCGGAAGCTCCCATGAGAGAACACAAAATTGTAGTGTTGGAGGAGCTACATCACCTACTGCTACCGTCTGTTCGTGTCTGGGGCATAATGCCTCCTCCCTCCCAGCTGTGAAGGAAAGGCTGGACTGAACAACGACTGTAGGTTTATCCTCCTCCTTAGAACTCACGGCTCCATAATTTCAACCCCACTGGATGAAGTGAGTGATCATCATCATTCTTGTTGGACAAACAACAGGGAAATTATTCAGCGTCCTTTCCTGTTCGTGTGTCACAAGAAGAATATACAACATAGCTAAATAATGATCGTAGTAGAATAAAAGAACAACACTCAGAACAAAGAAAACAAGTGAACATAGAAACAAAAGTAGAATAAAGAACAAACATATAATACATAATATCATTAGAAACCAGAACTCAAGTAGAATATAGTACACATGTAGAATATAGTACACATATAGAATATAGTACACGGTTAGAATATAGTACACATGTAGAATATAGTACACATGTAGAATAGAGTACACATATAGAATATAGTACACATGTAGAATATAGTACACATATAGAATATAGAACACATATAGAATATAGTACACATATAGAATATAGTACACATATAGAATATAGTACACACTTAGAATATAGTACACACGTAGAATATAGTACACATGTAGAATATAGTACACATGTAGAATATAGTACACATATAGACTATAGTACAGATGTAGATTATAGTACATATGTAGATTATAGTACACATGTATAATATAGTACACATGTATAATATAGTACACATGTAGAATACAGTACACATGTAGAATATAGTACACATGTAGAATACATTACATATGTGGAATATAGTACACGGTTAGAATATAGTACACATGTAGAATATAGTACACATATAGAATATAGAACACATGTAGAATATATTACACATGTAGAATATAGTACACATGTAGAATATAGTACACATGTAGAATATAGTACACATGTAGAATATAGTACACATATAGAATATAGTACAACGGTTAGAATATAGTACACATGTAGAATATAGTACACATGTAGAATATAGTACACATGTAGAATATAGTACACATGTAGAATATAGTACACATGTAGAATATAGTACACATGTAGAATATAGTACACATATAGAATATAGTACACATATAAATATAGTACACGGTTAGAATATAGTACACATGTAGAATATAGTACACATGTAGAATATAGTACACATGTAGAATAGAGTACACATATAGAATATAGTACACATGTAGAATATAGTACACATATAGAATATAGTACACGTGTAGATTATAGTACACATACAGAATACAGTACACATGTAGAATATAGTACACATGTAGATTATAGTACGCATGTAGAATATAGTACACATATAGAATATAGTACACATATAGAATATAGTACATATGTTGATTATAGTACAGATGTAGATTATAGTACAGATGTAGATTATAGTCCAGATATAGAATATAGTACACATGTATAATATAGTACGCATGTATAATATTGTACAATATAGATTATAGTACACATATAGAATATAGTACACATGTAGAATATAGTACACATGTAGAATTATACACGTTAGAATATGTAAAATTTGAATATAGTACACATGTAGAATATAGTCACATGTAGAATAAAGTACACATGTAGAATATAGTACAACATATAGAATATAGAAACACATATAGAATATAGTACACATATATAATATAGTACACATATATAATATAGTACACGGTTAGAATATAGTACACATGTAGAATATAGTACACATGTAGAATATAGTACACATGTAGAATAGAGTACACATATAGAATATAGTATACATGTAGAATAATAGTACACATATAGAATATAGTACACGTGTATATTATAGTACACATATAGAATACAGTACACATGTAGAATATAGTACACATGTAGATTATAGTACGCATGTAGAATATAGTACACATATAGAATATAGTACACATATAGAATATAGTACACATGTTGATTATAGTACAGATGTAGATTATAGTACAGATGTAGATTATAGTCCAGATATAGAATATAGTACACTTGTAGAATACAGTACACACGTAGAATATAGTACACATTTAGAATAAAATACATATGTATAATATAGTACACGTGTAGAATATAGCACACATGTAGAATATAGTATAACTCCCGTATGTGTTCACTGTATATATTTATTACTACATCATACAACTCCCGTATGTGTTCTCTCTATATCTTTATTACTACATCATACAACTCCGTATGTGTTCATTCTATATCTTTATTACTACATCATACAACTCCCGTATATGTTCACTGTATATATTTATTACTACATCATACAACTCCCGTATGTGTTCATCTCTATATCTTTATTACTACATCATACAACTCCCGTATGTGTTCAATCTATATCTTTATTACTACATCATACAACTCCCGTATATGTTCACTGTATAGATTTATTACTACAATCATACAACTCCCGTATGTGTTCTCTCTATATCTTTATTACTACATCATACACCTCCCGTATGTGTTCTTCTATATCTTTATTACTACATCATACAACTCCCGTATATGTTCACTGTATATATTTATTACTACATCATACAACTCCCGTATGTGTTCTCTCTATATCTTTATTACTACATCATACAACTCCCGTATGTGTTCATTCTATATCTTTATTACTACATCATACAACTCCCGTATATGTTCACTGTATATATTTATTACTACATCATACAACTCCCGTATGTGTTCATTCTATATATTTATTACTACATCATACAACTCCCGTATGTGTTCATTCTATATCTTTATTACTACATCATACAACTCCCGTATATGTTCACTGTATATATTTATTACTACATCATACAACTCCCGTATGTGTTCTCTCTATATCTTTATTACTACATCATACAACTCCCGTATGTGGTTCATTCTATATCTTTATTACTACATCATACAACTCCCGTATATGTTCACTGTATATATTTATTACTACATCATACAACTCCCGTATGTGTTCATTCTATATCGTTATTACTACATCATACAACTCCCGTATGTGTTCTCTCTATATCTTTATTACTACATCATACAACTCCCGTATGTGTTCATTCTATATCTTTATTACTACATCATACAACTCCCGTATATGTTCACTGTATATATTTATTACTACATCATACAACTCCCGTGTATGTTCACTGTATATATTTATTACTACATCATACAACTCCCGTATGTGTTCTCTCTATATCTTTATTACTACATCGTACAACTCCCGTATGTGTTCATTCTATATATTTATTACTACATCATACAACTCCCGTATGTGTTCTCTCTATATCTTTATTACTACATCATACAACTCCCGTATGTGTTCATTCTATATATTTATTACTACATCATACAACTCCCGCATGTGTTCTCTCTATATCTTTATTACTACATCATACAACTCCCGTATATGTTCACTGTTATATATTTATTACTACATCATACAACTCCCGTATGCGTTCTCTCTATATCTTTATTACTACATCATACAACTCCCGTATATGTTCACTCTATATCGTTATTACTATATCATACAACTCCCGTATATGTTCACTGTATATATTTATTACTACATTATACAACTCCCGTATGTGTTCACTGTATATCTTTATTACTACATTATACAACTCCCGTATGTGTTCACTGTATATCTTTATTACTACATTATACAACTCCCGTATGTGTTCACTGTATATCTTTATTACTACATTATACAACTCCGTATGTGTTCACTGTATATCTTTATTACTACATTATACAACTCCCGTATGTGTTTACTCTATATCTTTATTACTACATCATACAACTCCCGTATATGTTCACTCTATATCGTTATTACTACATCATACAACTCCCGTATGTGTTTACTCTATATCTTTATTACTACATCATACAACTCCCGTATATGTTCACTCTATATCGTTATTACTAACATCATACAACTCCCGTATATGTTCACTCTATATCGTTATTACTACATCATACAACTCCCGTATATGTTCACTCCATATCGTTATCACAATATCTTCTTCCAATAACACTTCCTGTTTTGATTTAGAGCATTCTGTATTTAATCTGATTTTTCTGAATGTCAAGACTGTGATTTATCAGTGCATATTTTCTGAATGTCAAGACAGTGATTTATCAGTGCATATTTTCTGAATGTCAAGACGCTGATTTATCTGTGTCTGTTTTTGTAAAGCTTTCATGCAATTTATTTCAAGTTTGTTGCGCTGCTCATTTAACCAATGTTCTATTGTCTTTGTCCATGTATCTCTAATTTATCATTTTCGTCGTTGTAATTCTCATTTTCTGTTCTTTTGTCATCAGCCTTAACATTCCTTCAGTCAGCTATTTATTCTTAGAGTTTCATATTTCTTGTAGTATCTCCACGTGAGTGGATCGATGCGTGTAAGAGGTGAGTGTATGGGTGGGGGATGTGTGTGTGGATGAGAAGATATGTGTGTGTGTGCGGCGGATGTGTGTGGGTGGTGGGGTGTGTGTGTGGGTGGGAGGTGTGGGTTTTTGGATGAAGAATGTGTTGGTTGGTGGGGATGTGTGTATGGGTGTGGGGATGTGTGTGTGTGAGTGCATGGGTGGTGAGATGTGTAGTTAAGGGATGTGTGATTGTGGATTGGAGATAGGGGTAGGGGGTGCTTGGCGAGTGGGTGGGTGGAGGATGTGTGGGAGGGTGAGTGTGTGTGGGTTGGGGGTGGGTGGGGATTTGTGTGTGGGTGCGGGATGTGTGGGTGGAGGAGATTTTGTGTTTGGGGGATGTGTGAAGTGGGGGTTATGTGGGTGGGTGCGGGTTTTGCGTGTGGGTAGGTGCGGGATATGTGAGGTGAAGGGAATATGTGTGTGGGTGTTGGATATGCGGTTGGGGGATGTGTGTTTGGCTGAGTGGTTGGTGTGTGTGGGTGGATGGTGGAGGATATGTGGGTGGGTGAGTGTTGGTATGTTATGGGATGGGTGGAGGATGTGTGCGTGTGAGTGGGGAGATGTGCGAAGGTGGGGGGAATGTGTGGGTGGGTGATATGTGGAGGGATATGTGGTGGGTGGGGAGATGGTGTATGTGGGGGGAGGGTATGGGATGTGTGAGTTGGGGGATGGGTGGATGGATGGGGGAATGTATGTGCCTGTGGGTATGTGTGTGGTTGGGTGGTGAATGTGTGTGTCGGGGACACGAGGGTGGATAGGGGATGGGTGGGTGGGTGGGGGATTTGTCTCATAACATGATAACATGCATTGTTTATGTTTACAACATTCATTTGACAATGTTTTTTTTCCTATGTGAATGCACTATGCACTGATGAACGAAAGATGAGTGATTGGATGGCCGAATGTAAGACGGGCCTGCGTGCCCAATTTGTTACCCTTTGAAAATAAAGTTCGCTCGTTCGTTCGTTCGTTCGTTCGTTCTTTACTTGTTTTATCGATGGAGTTGTTTCAACGTTGTTCTTGATGCATAGACGTAGTTTAGACAAATGCATTGCTTCTGATTCTCAGAATCAATCTGTGTTGTTCTTGAATGTCTTTATCTGCTCTCAGAACCTCTGGTTTGATTATGAATGCTGGTAGCCGTATGTTAGCTCTGTACTGTCGTCCCTTATGTTGTGTCAACCAGGTGTTTGTAATCAGCAAGTCATTTATTTTACCATTCTATCAGACTTTCTTCTCTTTAATTTCTTATTCCAAAGCTACAGTCCCCAACCATATCTTCCATTCTCTCCTTTCCTTCTATAGCTTTGGAATTTCGAAGTATTATTTTGACTTCATGCGATTTGGTCTGAGAAAACTCCATGATCATAAATCTGTCTCCTTCACGGCTGCTCGTTGTTGGTGTGTGCTATACTTGGATACTGTTATCAGTTATCAGTTATCAGTTGGGGTATCTTCATTGCACTCCGGACATGTCCACAGGTGCTCAGATCCTCGCCCCCCCCCCTTCCCCAGCTATGCATCAGCGTCCGGTGGCTAATAGTGCCAGTTCTGTGTTGGTTAACGAGGCGCCTTGTTTTCCCGCATGGGTGAAATAGTGATTGCGAGTGAGAGAGAGAGAGAGAGAGAGAGAGAGAGAGAGAGAGAGAGAGAGAGAGAGAGAGAGAGAGAGAGGGAGGGAGAGAGAGCGAACGAGAGAAGACAGTGGAAGAATGGATTTGTTAATGTGTGTATGTGTGCGGCCATTGTTTGTGAGTGTCTATGGGTGTGTGTTAGTGAGAAGAGAGCGAGAAAGACCGAGAAAGAGAGAGAGAGAGAGAGAGAGAGAGAGAGAGAGAGAGAGAGAGAGAGAGAGAGAGAGAGAGAGAGAGAGAGAGAGAGAGATTTAAGCGCACGCATATCATGTAACATGCTATTCCATATATGTTGTGTATTCTCATGTTCATATTACCATTTTGAATGCCAATTGATGTTATAACTTATAACATGAACACATTCTTGTACAGTCTGCCAAAGGCCGCATGGCCTTGGAGATTCTTGCATTCACTTCGTCATCGATTGTGGCAGCTTGTGACACAGTGCTGCCAAGATAGATGAATTAGTCCACAACACTTAGTCTATGACCGTTCACTTTGATATTCGGCACAGTGTGATTATTCCCTGGAGCTGGCTGGTACATAACTACAGTCTTCTCCAAGTTGATATTGAGCCCAAAGTTGGCACAGGCATGTGAGAAAGCTGAAACATTATGTTGCATGTCCGCCTCTGAGTTTGCGTATAGAGCACAATCATCAGCAAACAGGAGCTCTCTGACGGTGCCGCTATTAATTTTGGTTTTAGCTTTCAGCCTTCTGAGATTGAATAACTTTCCATCCATACGGTAGTTGATGTCTATTCCAATGTTGTCGCTCTCGAAGGCATTCATCAACATGGCTGAAAACATGAGGCTGAACAGTGTTGGTGCCAGGACACATCCTTGCTTCACTCCATTGGTGACAGGAAAGGGTTCAGACAGTTCATCATTTTCCTGTACTCTTGCCTGCATGCCGTCATGAAATAGCCGCACTATTTGGACAAACTTTCGTGGACAGCCATATTTTGCCATAATCTTCCACAGTCCTTCTCTGCTGACTGTATCACAAGCCTTGGTAAGGTCAATGAAAGTGGAGAACATTTCGCAGTTCTGTTCCTGACATTTCTCTTGCAGCTGCCTTGCAGCGAAAATCATGTCAACAGTTCCACGTTCTTTTCTGAAGCCACATTGACTCTCAGGAAGAAGACCTTGATCGAGACGGGCTGTGAGGCGATTGAGAAGAATTCTGGCGAGTATCTTCCCTGCAATTGAAAGCAAGGAGATGCCTCGGTGGTTGTCACAGGATTGACTGTTTCCTTTACGTTTGTAAAGGTGGACTATTGACGCGTCCTTAAATATATGTATATATTTATATATTGTATATATTTATTACTACATCATACAACTACCGTATGTGTTCATTCTATATCTTTATTACTACATCATACAACTCCCGTATATGTTCACTGTATATATTTATTACTACATCATACAACTCCCGTGTATGTTCACTGTATATATTTATTACTACATCATACAACTCCCGTATGTGTTCTCTCTATATCTTTATTACTACATCGTACAACTCCCGTATGTGTTCATTCTATATATTTATTACTACATCATACAACTCCCGTATGTGTTCTCTCTATATCTTTATTACTACATCATACAACTCCCGCATGTGTTCTCTCTATTCTTTATTACTACATCATACAACTCCCGTATATGTTCACTGTTATATATTTATTACTACATCATACAACTCCCGTATGTGTTCTCTCTATATCTTTATTACTACATCATACAACTCCCGTATATGTTCACTCTATATCGTTATTACTATATCATACAACTCCCGTATATGTTCACTGTATATATTTATTACTACATTATACAACTCCCGTATGTGTTCACTGTATATCTTTATTACTACATTATACAACTCCCGTATGTGTTCACTGTATATCTTTATTACTACATTATACAACTCCCGTATGTGTTCACTGTATATCTTTATTACTACATTATACAACTCCCGTATGTGTTCACTGTATATCTTTATTACTACATTATACAACTCCCGTATGTGTTTACTCTATATCTTTATTACTACATCATACAACTCCCGTATATGTTCACTCTATATCGTTATTACTACATCATACAACTCCCGTATGTGTTTACTCTATATCTTTATTACTACATCATACAACTCCCGTATATGTTCACTCTATATCGTTATTACTACATCATACAACTCCCGTATATGTTCACTCTATATCGTTATTACTACATCATACAACTCCCGTATATGTTCACTCCATATCGTTATCACAATATCTTCTTCCAATAACACTTCCTGTTTTGATTTAGAGCATTCTGTATTTAATCTGATTTTTCTGAATGTCAAGACTGTGATTTATCAGTGCATATTTTCTGAATGTCAAGACAGTGATTTATCAGTGCATATTTTCTGAATGTCAAGACGCTGATTTATCTGTGTCTGTTTTTGTAAAGCTTTCATGCAATTTATTTCAAGTTTGTTGCGCTGCTCATTTAACCAATGTTCTATTGTCTTTGTCCATGTATCTCTAATTTATCATTTTCGTCGTTGTAATTCTCATTTTCTGTTCTTTTGTCATCAGCCTTAACATTCCTTCAGTCAGCTATTTATTCTTAGAGTTTCATATTTCTTGTAGTATCTCCACGTGAGTGGATCGATGCGTGTAAGAGGTGAGTGTATGGGTGGGGGATGTGTGTGTGGATGAGAAGATATGTGTGTGTGTGCGGCGGATGTGTGTGGGTGGTGGGGTGTGTGTGTGGGTGGGAGGTGTGGGTTTTTGGATGAAGAATGTGTTGGTTGGTGGGGATGTGTGTATGGGTGTGGGGATGTGTGTGTGTGTGAGTGCATGGGTGGTGAGATGTGTAGTTAAGGGATGTGTGATTGTGGATTGGAGATAGGGGTAGGGGGTGCTTGGCGAGTGGGTGGGTGGAGGATGTGTGGGAGGGTGAGTGTGTGTGGGTTGGGGGTGGGTGGGGGATTTGTGTGTGGGTGCGGGATGTGTGGGTGGAGGAGATTTTGTGTTTGGGGGATGTGTGAAGTGGGGGTTATGTGGGTGGGTGCGGGTTTTGCGTGTGGGTAGGTGCGGGATATGTGAGGTGAAGGGAATATGTGTGTGGGTGTTGGATATGCGGTTGGGGGATGTGTGTTTGGCTGAGTGGTTGGTGTGTGTGGGTGGATGGTGGAGGATATGTGGGTGGGTGAGTGTTGGTATGTTATGGGATGGGTGGAGGATGTGTGCGTGTGAGTGGGGAGATGTGCGAAGGTGGGGGGAATGTGTGGGTGGGTGATATGTGGAGGGATATGTGGTGGGTGGGGAGATGGTGTATGTGGGGGGGAGGGTATGGGATGTGTGAGTTGGGGGATGGGTGGATGGATGGGGGAATGTATGTGCCTGTGGGTATGTGTGTGGTTGGGTGGTGAATGTGTGTGTCGGGGACACGAGGGTGGATAGGGGATGGGTGGGTGGGTGGGGGATTTGTCTCATAACATGATAACATGCATTGTTTATGTTTACAACATTCATTTGACAATGTTTTTTTTCCTATGTGAATGCACTATGCACTGATGAACGAAAGATGAGTGATTGGATGGCCGAATGTAAGACGGGCCTGCGTGCCCAATTTGTTACCCTTTGAAAATAAAGTTCGCTCGTTCGTTCGTTCGTTCGTTCGTTCTTTACTTGTTTTATCGATGGAGTTGTTTCAACGTTGTTCTTGATGCATAGACGTAGTTTAGACAAATGCATTGCTTCTGATTCTCAGAATCAATCTGTGTTGTTCTTGAATGTCTTTATCTGCTCTCAGAACCTCTGGTTTGATTATGAATGCTGGTAGCCGTATGTTAGCTCTGTACTGTCGTCCCTTATGTTGTGTCAACCAGGTGTTTGTAATCAGCAAGTCATTTATTTTTACCATTCTATCAGACTTTCTTCTCTTTAATTTCTTATTCCAAAGCTACAGTCCCCAACCATATCTTCCATTCTCTCCTTTCCTTCTATAGCTTTGGAATTTCGAAGTATTATTTTGACTTCATGCGATTTGGTCTGAGAAAACTCCATGATCATAAATCTGTCTCCTTCACGGCTGCTCGTTGTTGGTGTGTGCTATACTTGGATACTGTTATCAGTTATCAGTTATCAGTTGGGGTATCTTCATTGCACTCCGGACATGTCCACAGGTGCTCAGATCCTCGCCCCTCCCCCTCCCCAGCTATGCATCAGCGTCCGGTGGCTAATAGTGCCAGTTCTGTGTTGGTTAACGAGGCGCCTTGTTTTCCCGCATGGGTGAAATAGTGATTGCGAGTGAGAGAGAGAGAGAGAGAGAGAGAGAGAGAGAGAGAGAGAGAGAGAGAGAGAGAGAGAGAGAGAGAGAGGGAGGGAGGGAGAGTGAGCGAACGAGAGAAGACAGTGGAAGAATGGATTTGTTAATGTGTGTATGTGTGCGGCCATTGTTTGTGAGTGTCTATGGGTGTGTGTTAGTGAGAAGAGAGCGAGAAAGACCGAGAAAGAGAGAGAGAGAGAGAGAGAGAGAGAGAGAGAGAGAGAGAGAGAGAGAGAGAGAGAGAGAGAGAGATTTAAGCGCACGTATATCATGTAACATGCTATTCCATATATGTTGTGTATTCTCATGTTCATATTACCATTTTGAATGCCAACTGATGTTATAACTTATAACATGAACACATGTACATCACTGTAGAGTGGGTGCGAGAATTAGAGAGTATGAGAGAGAGAGAGAGAGAGAGAGAGAGAGAGAGAGAGAGAGAGAGAGAGAGAGAGAGAGAGAGAGAGAGAGAGAGAGAGAGAGAGTTGAATTGCATCACTAATTTTTAAGTTACAAAATGTATATGTACAATATTTCTCCATTTTCTTTACAATTTTGCGACAATGCTCACGACAATCGTCACTGTATGTGTGTGTAAAGTATGGGAGTTTGATCATAATAGTAGGTTGGGGGATGGGGGGATGTGTGTGTGTGGGTGGGCGGGGTGGGATTGTGTGGGTGGGTGGGGGATTTGTGTGTGGGATGTATGGGTTGGCGGGGAGATGTGTGTGTGGGTGGGGATGTGTGTTTGGCTAGGTGGTTGTGGGTGAGTGGGTGGAGGAGGATATGTTGGTGGATGATTGATGGTGGGTTATGGAATGGGTGGGGGTATATGTATGGGTGGGGAGATGTGGGTGTGTGGATATGTGGTGGGTGGGAGATGTGTGCAGGTGGGGGTGGTTGTGGGTTTGGGGGTGTGGGTGAGGGATGTGTATGGGTGTGGGATGTCTGGGTGGATGGGTGGGGAGTGTGTGTGGGTGAGATATGTGTGGGGGATGTATGTGGGTTGGGGAGGGGTGCATGATGGGTGTGGGTGATGGATTTGGAGATGTGTGTGTGGGTGGGGGATATGTCTGGCTGGGTGTGGGTGTGTGGCTGGATGGAGGATGTATGTGTGGGTAGTGAGGGTGATTGTAGTTGGGGGATGTGTGGATGGGTAGGAGATGTGTGGGGAGATGTGTGTGTGGATGAGGGATGTGTCTTTGGGATATGTGTGGGTGTGGTGTTGTGTGGGAGGGGAGCTGGGTGTAGATAAATGATGTGTGTGTGGGTGGGTGAAGGTGTGGTTTGGTTTGCGGGTGGGTGAAGGATGTGTGTGAGGGTGGGGATGTGTGCTTAGATTGGTGGTTGGGGTGTGTGAGTGTGGGTGGGTAGATAGGAGATGTATGTGTTGATGAGTGGGTAAGGGATTTGTGGGTGTTAGTGGTTGAGGGATAAATACGTGTGTCTAGGGATGTGTGAGGGGATGAGTGTATGAGTTGGGGATGTGTGTGTGTGGGTTGTGTGTGTGCGTGGATGGGAGGTGTGTGTTTGTGAATAGGGGATGTGATGGTGGGTGGGGATGTGTGTTAGGGATGTGTGTATGGGTGGGGAGATTGTGCGTGGGTGGGGATATGTGTGTATATGGGTAGGGGCGTGTGGTTAAGGGATGTGTGACTGGGGGATGGGTGGATGGAGGATGTGTGGTTGGGTAGAGGATGTGTGGGTGGGTGATTGTATATGAGTAAGGGGTGTGGTTAAGGGATGTTTGGTTGGGGGATGGGTGGGTAGAGGATGTGTGGGTGGGTAGAGGATATGTGGCTTGGTGAGTGTGTGCAGGTTAGGAGATGGTGGGGGATGTTTGTAGGTGTGGGCTCGGGATCTGTGAGTGGGTTGGGGGAGATGGGAGATTATGTGGGTGGGTGCTGAATTTGTGTGTGGGTAGGTGCGGAATATGTGAGTTGACGGGGAGATGTGTGTGTGGCTGAGGAATGTGTGCTTGGCTGGGTGGGTGGAGGTGTGTGGGTGGAGGAGGATATGTGGGTAGAGGAGCATATGTGGGTGAGTGATTGTTGGTGGGTAATGGGACGGGTAGAGGATATGTGAGTAGGTGGGGGATGTGTGGGTTATTGAATGTATGTGTGCTTGGGGTGTGGGTTTATGGGATGAGTGGTGGGTGAGAGGTGTGTGTGGGTGGGGAGATGTGTAGGTGTAGGGATGTGACGGATGGGTGGGGGAATGTATGTGTGTGTGGGTTATGTGTGTGGTTGGGTGGGGAGTTGGAGTGAATGGGGGATGTGTGGGTGGGTGGTGGATGTGTCTCATAACATAGTAATATGCATTGTTTATGTTTACAAAATTCATGTGACAATGTTTTTTTCCTATGCACTGTTGATGAAAGAAAGATGAGTGAATGGAAGGGCCGAATGTAAGACGGGCCTGCGTGCCCAATTTGTTACCCTTTGAAAATAAAGTCTGTTCGTTCGTTCGTTCGTTCGTTCGATGTACCTCTCGCGTCTGGCCGTGCCGATTCCTACTCCCAAGTCGATCCTGGACAGCAATGTGGAATCACTGACGTCAAAGTCCTCTGTTCTCGCCATATCTTTGAGGACGTTAATAACATCGGCACGATCCATGGGCTGGCCATCTACAGAGGGTGCAGAGCCAGCCAGTTTATCAGCTCGTTCATTTCCCTCGACTCCCGCATGTCCCGGGACAAAGATGAAGGTGACTTGGATACTGTCAAAAAACTGTCATTTACTGCCAATATAGTACCTTGCGGTGTATGGCAGAGGGATCTTTGAGCCTGAGGAATAAAGGCCGCCTGGCTAGTGCAGTCGCCGCGAACTGTGCAGGTTAGGATTTTCTTTTTGCCCCCGACAGAAAAAAATCCCACACCTTACCGGGGATCGAACCCGGGATCTCCCGAATGAGAGTCCGGCGTTCTAACCACTCGGCCAGCCGCTCCTCGACTTGGATACTATTTATATGTATTAGCTTGACTTTGATCATTATCATCATCACCACTTCTGCAGTCAAACGTCGTGGGGAGGAATAATTTGCGTTCCAGCGCCCGATGGGTGGCACTGGATAGTGTCATTCCGTGTGATTGTACAATGTCTTTGATGTCGTCAATCCATTTTCTTCTTGGACGTCCTCTTGGTCTCGTCGCAGATGATCTTTGATGTAAGGCCAGTGATGGTTGTTAGTGTTGCATTCTAACGACATGGCCAAGCCATTTGATATTCTGTCTTTCAATAAATGTGGCACAAGGTGTTGATCCCACAGTCTGTCTGATAACAGCATTTCTTACTCGGTCTCGGATTGTTAAGTTGGCAGCTCTCCTCAGGCATCTCATCTCGCAGGTGTTGATTTTACGAAAGTGTGATTTGGATGAAGTCCAGATTTGAGATTGGTAGCATAGGGTTGGTGTGAATATGCTGTTTATTTTCTGCCATGGGTATATTTGGATGTTTAAGTAAGGGTGATAGTTGATTTGTAAGTGCACTAGCTTTTTGACATCTGATTTCAATTTCTCTGTCCAATCTGCCATCTTCTGTGATCATACTTCCAAGGTATTTGAATTCTTTAACTTGTTTCAGAGGTGTGTTATTTATCTGTATACTTAGTGGACCTGGCGATCTGCTAACTTGCATTACTTCGATTTTGGCTGTGTTTATACTCATATTGTATCTGCTGCATGTTGAACTCAGATTATTAATATGAATCTGCTCTATCAAGACTTGCTTCTTTGGATATTCTGTCCATGTAGATATTAATAGCAGAGGAGAGAGCACACATCCCTGTCTCACTCCTGTATTGACTGTGAACATATCTGATATACCTTCTTGTGTTCTTACTGCATTTCGGCTCGAGTGGTACATGTCTATGATGTTTTCTAGCTATTGCCCTTGTATCCCGTAGTCTTCAAGGATGGTCCATAATTTGTATCTGTCTACTCTATCGAAAGCCTTTTCCTGATCTACAAACACAATATTCTTCTGGTCACTATATTCGATAGTTTTTTCACGTATTTGTCTTAAGTGTAAATAGTGCATCAGTGCAACTTTTACCTTTCCGGAAACCGAATTGTACTTTGCTTAACTGTTGTTCAACTATTATTCTAGCTGTTTGTTCCAATAGTTTTGCGTACATTTTCCTTATATGGCTCAGGAGTGATATACCTCTGTATGTTTCGCACTCTCTCATATTGCCTTTCTTTTTCCATATTGGTACTATTATTGCCTGATGCCAATCATCTGGGACTTTTCTTTCTTCCCATGCTATATTAAAAAGTCTTGTTAACCATTTAACTCCTGTTTCCCCACAGGCCTGAATAGCTTCTGTGGTTATTCCATCTGGACCCGGTGATATGTTTTTAGGACTTTTCTGTATAACAGCTTTGACTTCTGCAGGTATGAAATGTGACTCTTGTTGTCCATAACTTTTAGACACAAAAGTGAGGTTGTCTATGTTATGTGTGGGGTTAAGTTGATGTTAACTGTAATTATCCCATGTGAAATATTCCAATATTAACTGCTTGGTTTAGCTGTCTCTGCATCAAACAGGTCTCTCCTATTGTTACAATGCCCTTGGAATCAGCGGGTAGCAGACATGAGGTCGGTGAGCGGTGCCTGGAGTGGGCTAGCACGAGCCATCAGATTCGGGTTAGACCAGAACAGGAAAGACAAATTGATCGTACCCGGGAGCCCCGCGTCTCGCAGTGGTAAATATTTGATCAGGCCTCTTGCACGGTTGACAACGTGTCTTGACCTAAAGAGATGGATTCGCCAGCTAATTGGCCGTGCTAATGTCAGCTAGATACACGTTTGTGTCATTCAGCTAGCCCAGAAATGGAATCCCTGCCAGATCTGGTTGTGCCAGATACTCGACTTTCTCTGTCTCACGTGGCTACTTGTTCCCCAATTACGGCAAACCAGGGATTCATTTATTTTTAAACAGCCGGGAATTATTCCCTCTCCAGCCCCTGCTTGGCCAGGAAAACGAGTCTTGTTCCAGCCAAGCACTATAAACATGTTGTGATCTCTGGCTACAAAGGAGAATTGACCATGTTAATGATTTCACACCTCGCACATCGTTTGCTTGAAAGAAACTGACGCATATGACAAAACCGTGTTCCATAATTTGTCTGACACAGAGTTGTTGTACTGGTGCGGGGAACCGGGTACCCAGGGCGGGTGGCGCCTGTCAGCGGTGAAGGTGGAAACTTGTCACCCGGTCGTATTTAAGCCAACGGGTAGCTCAATATATTCACCGGCTCTCAGTGTTCGTGTCGCATTGTTGGGTGTGCCGAGTCATGTTGTAGCTGAGTCATGTTGTATCCAAGTGATGTTGTATCCAAGTGGTGTTGTAGCCGGGTGGTGTTGTAGCCGGTTCATGTTGTAGCCGATTGATGTTGTAGCCGGGTGGTGTTGTATCCAAGTGATGTTGTATCCAAGTGATGTTGTATCCAAGTGATGTTGTATCCAAGTGATGTTGTATCCAAGTGATGTTGTATCCAAGTGATGTTGTATCCAAGTGATGATGTAGCCTGGTAATGTTGTATCCAAGTGATGTTGTATCCAAGTGATGTTGTATCCAAGTGGTGTTGTATCCAAGTGATGTTATATCCAAGTGATGTTGTATCCAAGTGGTGTTGCAGCCGGGTGATGTAGTATCCAAGTGATGTTGTATCCAAGTGGTGTTGTATCCAAGTGGTGTTGTAGCCGGGTGGTGTTGTATCCAAGTGGTGTTGTATCAGAGTGCTGTTGTAGCCGAGTGATGTTGTATCCAAGTGTTGTTGTAGCCGGGTGATGTTGTATCCAAGTGTTGTTGTAGCCGAGTGATGTTGTATCCAAGTGATGTTGTAGCCGGGTGATGTTGTAGCCGAGTGATGTTGTATCCAAGTGGTGTTGTAGCCGAATGATGTTGTAGCCGAGTGATGTTGTAGACGGGTGATGTTGTAGACGGTGTGGTGCTTCGCTCACATCCCTGGCCCGGTAGTGGCAAGGTTTGACCTTGCTACTGTCACATATTTGTATGAGATGAGGGAATGGTTTCATTCATCGCTCTCTATCTGTGTGTAGACTCAGGTTGTAGAAGCATGTATAGATGGTCACAGGGCCGGGGAGTTGATGCACACATGCAGACTGCACACATGTCAACAGGAGGGGGGCGGGGGACAATACGCATCACTGCGGAGGAGAGTACAGTACGCCCTCTCTGGAGAGGAGAGTACAGCATGTCTCTCTGGCGAGGATAGTACAGTACGTCACACTTGAAAGGAGAGTACAGTACGCCACATTTGGGAGAGAGTACAGTACGCCTCTCTGGGAAGGAGAGTACAGTACGCCTCTCTGGGGAGGAGATTACAGTACGCCTCTCTGAGGAGGAGAGTATAGTAAGCCTCTATGGGGAGGAGAGTACAACACGCCACACTTGGGAGGAGAGTACAAGACGCCTTATTGGGTATGACCAGGCAAGTAAGTACCTTACAGATCACGGCGGTGGTACCGGGTTCAAGCCCCGGCGAGGAACGGTATTTTTCCACGTGAACTTCCAGTAATAAAATGTCCCCTGGTCTCTGGATAGTCAGATCGGACACCCGTGTGTAATGTTGCGCACGTAAAAAAATCCCTTGGCAGTTGGAAATTGAAAAAGAGTAACCTAACGGCGCAGCCTGGACAAAATTTCGAGTTAAAAATCTACCCAAAGTATTTCAGGATCCTCGCTGGTGCTACGGAGTTCGTGCACTGAGCTGCGTTTCTCCGGACTCAGGCTTGAGTTAGGAGTAGAACGGAACACTTATGGGTTACACCCGTGTGCCGAGATGGACTTATAATGAGATTGCTACTGGTACTATTAGTGTTGGAACTCTTCGCTGGTTGCTGAGGATGAGGACGGAGCACTTATGGGAATGCCCCGAATGCTGTGATTTCGATTCCTAAATCAATCAATCAATCAATCAATCAATCAATCATATGTCCACCTCATGAATCATTCAATCATATGTCCATAGGGTGTATGATTAAATCATCTGGAAGCATCTCAAAACTGAGAGGGAAGATCATGAGAACTTTAACTCAGATAGCGGTGGGAACGATTAGTAGTATGACTCTTCGCTGGCTGTTGAACGAGGGGACGGAGCACGTATGGGAATTTCCTGAGTCCAGTGATGTTGATCCTTCGACTAAACTAAACTAAACTAGTAATGAATCTAATGTGTGTTGCAGTAGTCTCATATAACCAACGGAATGCCGCTGTTACTGCCTCCACCTCCATTCTCATGCTGGAGGTCGTAGTCTTATATGACAGACTCTCGTTTTTCAAGACTCGTCCATTAACCTTTGCAATAAAACCCCAGCCACTACGTCTGTTTCTCACCACTGACCCATCGGGGTAGATGACTATGTCACCTTGATGTGTGTTGCTCTGGGTCAGTTGGTGCACTTCAAACTCAGTGCGGCCCGCTGCCCATTCTCTGCACTCACGACCCAGTGTTACTATTACATTGTGCCAGTCCGTCATGTCTTCCGGAACTTCAACCCACTCTTTTTACGATTGATGGTCTCTAGATCACACACCTGACTTATAGAAAGTTCTGCCTGTGCCATCCAGGACCAGCGGGTGATCCCTATCTGCAGCAACTCTCAAGTACCATTTGGCTTGAAGGACCCTATGCCTATCCGCCATTGTTGGTAGCGCCAAGATATGCCTCATGCATATAATTGGCGTGTCCTTTGTGCACCCCAGGATTAACCGCATGGCAGCATTCTGTATGCGCTCCAACCTTTCAAGCTGGCTCTTTGATACTGTCAGCAACCCAAACCATACTCAGTGACAGAAATTATTAACTGCTGAAAGAGCCTGTACAGCATCCTCTGATCTACCCCGGTTGCTGCCATCACCCTCAATGTGTTACGTCCCTACCAGCCTTCACCACTAAAGCCTCCACATGATCCTTAAAAGACAAACACCTGTCAAAGGTGGTACCCAAGTTCTTCAATTTACTCTCTCGACTAAGAGGACATCCATTCAACATAATACCTGGGACATCTGCTTTGACGATCCGGTTATTCAGGGAGTACCACACAACCGATGCCTTGTCTGGGTTTATAACGGCCCCTGTGTCCCTGCACCATCCCACCACCCTGTCTACCGCCACCTGTAAGTCTTTCGCCAAACTGGCCTTGTCTGTACACCAGCACATCATCTGCAAATGTCAAGATTCTACCCACACCTGGTGTCTCAATAGCTGCGATGTTGCTGGTGTTGACATTAAAGAGCACTGGGGACAGGGCAGATCCCTGTGGCAACCCAGGTGTTACAGACAGATCATTGGGTGATTAATGTTACAGACAGATCATTGAATGATAAATGTTGTAGTCATGTCATTGAATGATAAATGTTACATACAGATGATTGAATTATAAATTATGTAGAAAAACGATTGAATGGTAAAATATATAGATAGACTATAGAATGGTAAATGTTGTAGATAGACGATTGAATGGTACATGTTGTATCAATCAATCAATCAGGTGCCGTCTCCACAATGAAGGTTGGCTGCAATGGATCTCCAACACTGTCTGTCTCTCGCCTTGACTGTTCATTCTGTCAGGCTGATGTTCGTCCATCTCTTGATGTTATCTTCCCACTTGTATCGTTGTCTACCTCTTGCTCGCTTACCCTCAACCTTGCTCTCCAGTATGGTTTTATAAGAGTATCATGTCTTTTAACGTGGCCGAAATATTCACTTGCCTCCTCTTTATTTCTTTCATCAACTCTCTCTTCATTCTCAGTTTTTCTATAACCTACAAAATGTTATACATGAATGACTGAATTGTAGTAAATGTTGTAGACAGATGATTAAATTATATCTGCTGTAATCAGAAGCTTGAGTGGTAAATGCTGTAATCAGAAGCTTGAGTGGTAAATGCTGTAATCAGAAGTTTGAGTGGTAAATGCTGTAATCAGAAGCTTGAGTGGTAAATGCTGTAATCAGAAGCTTGAGTGGTAAATGCTGTAATCAGAAGCTTGAGTGGTAAATGCTGTAATCAGACAGAAGCTTGAGTGGTAAATGCTGTAATCAGAAGCTTGAGTGGCAAATGCTGTAATCAGAACTTGAGTAGTAAATGCTGTAATCAGAACTTGAGTAGTTAATACTGTAATCAGAAGTTTGAGTGATAAATGCTGTAATCAGACAGAAGCTTGAGTGGTAAATGCTGTAATCAGAAGCTTGAGTGGTAAATGCTGTAATCAGAACTTGAGTGGTAAATTCTGTAATCAGAACTTGAGTAGTAAATGCTGTAATCAGAAGCTTGAGTTTGTAAATGCTGTAATCAGAAGCTTGCGTGGTAAATGCTGTAATCAGAAGTTTGAGTGGTAAATGCTGTAATCAGACAGAAGCTTGAGTGGTAAATGCTGTAATCAGACAGAAGCTTGAGTGGTAAATGCTGTAATCAGAAGCTTGAGTAGTAAATGCTGTAATCAGAAGCTTGAGTGGTAAATGCTGTAATCAGAACTTGAATAGTAAATGCTGTAATCAGAAGTTTGAGTGGTAAATGCTGTAATCAGAACTTGAGTAGTAAATGCTGTAATCAGAAGCTTGAGTGGTAAATGCTGTAATCAGAAGTTTGAGAGGTAAATGCTGTAATCAGAAGCTTGAATGGTAAATGCTGTAATCAGAACTTGAGTAGTAAATGCTGTAATCAGAAACTTGAGTGGTAAATGCTGTAATCAGAAGTTTGAGAGGTAAATGCTGTAATCAGAAGCTTGAGTGGTAAATGCTGTAATCAGAAGCTTGAGTGGTAAATGCTGTAATCAGAAGCTTAAGTGGTAAATGCTGTAATCAGAAGCTTGAGTGGTAAATGCTGTAATCAGAAGCTTGAGTGGTAAATGCTGTAATCAGAAGCTTGAGTGGTAAATGCTGTAATCAGAAGCTTGAGTGGTAAATGCTGTAATCAGAAGCTTGAGTGGTAAATGCTGTAATCAGAAGCTTGAGTGGTAAATGCTGTAATCAGAAGCTTGAGTGGTAAATGCTGTAATCAGAAGCTTGAGTGGTAAATGCTGTAATCAGAAGCTTGAGTGGTAAATGCTGTAATCAGAAGCTTGAGTGGTAAATGCTGTAATCAGAAGCTTGAGTGGTAAATGCTGTAATCAGAAGCTTGAGTGGTAAATGCTGTAATAAGAAGCTTGAGTGGTAAATGCTGTAATCAGAAGCTTGAGTGGTAACAGCTGTAATCAGAAGCTTGAGTGGTAAATGCTGTAATCAGAAGCTTGAGTGGTAAATGCTGTAATCAGAAGCTTGAGTGGTAAAAGCTGTAATCAGAAGCTTGAGTGGTAAATGCTGTAATCAGAAGCTTGAGTGGTAAATGCTGTAATCAGAACTTGAGTAGTAAATGCTGTAATCAGAACTTGAGTAGTAAATGCTGTAATCAGAACTTGAGTAGTAAATGCTGTAATCAGAGCTTGAGTAGTAAATGCTGTAATCAGAACTTGAGTAGTAAATGCTGTAATCAGAACTTGAGTAGTAAATGCTGTAATCAGAAGCTTGAGTGGTAAATGCTGTAATCAGAACTTGAGTGGTAAATTCTTTAATCAGAAGCTTGAGTGATAAATGCTGTAATCAGAAGCTTGAGTGGTAAATGCTGTAATAAGAAGCTTGAGTGGTAAAAGCTGTAATCAGAAGCTTGAGTGGTAAATGCTGTAATCAGAAGCTTGAGTGGTAAATGCTGTAATCAGAACTTGAGTGGTAAATGCTGTAATCAGAACTTGAGTAGTAAATGCTGTAATCAGAACTTGAGTAGTAAATGCTGTAATCAGATCTTGAGTAGTAAATGCTGTAATCAGAGCTTGAGTAGTAAATGCTGTAATCAGAACTTGAGTAGTAAATGCTGTAATCAGAACTTGAGTAGTAAATGCTGTAATCAGAAGCTTGAGTGGTAAATGCTGTAATCAGAACTTGAGTGGTAAATTCTTTAATCAGAAGCTTGAGTGATAAATGCTGTAATCAGAAGCTTGAGTGGTAAAAGCTGTAATCAGAAGCTTGAGTGGTAAAAGCTGTAATCAGAAGCTTGAGTGGTAAATGCTGTAATCAGAAGCTTGAGTGGTAAATGCTGTAATCAGAACTTGAGTGGTAAATGCTGTAATCAGAACTTGAGTAGTAAATGCTGTAATCAGAACTTGAGTAGTAAATGCTGTAATCAGATCTTGAGTAGTAAATGCTGTAATCAGAGCTTGAGTAGTAAATGCTGTAATCAGAACTTGAGTAGTAAATGCTGTAATCAGAACTTGAGTAGTAAATGCTGTAATCAGAAGCTTGAGTGGTAAATGCTGTAATCAGAACTTGAGTGGTAAATTCTTTAATCAGAAGCTTGAGTGATAAATGCTGTAATCAGAAGCTTGAGTGGTAAACAACTGGTCAATGCGTGTTGTTGTGGCCAGATGCAGACGATGTCCCCGCATCCGCCATCACTTGAACAGGACACTGAAACTAGATGATAGGTAGCTGGGTGACGGCACAGCAGGCTCTCTCGTCCTGTCACCCTGTCTATCGCTGGACGTCCACAGGTCAGGGCTTACTGAAGCGCGAAGAACAATATCCCATAGATGAGACGGTCCCTGTGATCCATTAGAGTGCCACAATTGCCCAGTTGGGCCAGATCTGATAGCCCGGCACTTCCACCACCCACAGCCACCAGTTTTCATTGGTTAACTGGAGAATTACAGGCCGGGTTAATGGCGGCCGCTGGTGAGTGGGTAACGGACACCCCTCTAGAGACCGGACCGGGTCGCTCACTTTCTCATTACACGATATTTACTCACGCACAATTGAGCCAAGATTGCCGGGGTCACAACATGGAAGTGAGCAGGAGACCAGTTCCGCGCGCGGAGAGTCACTTAATGAGACGGAACAACCGGTCGGTTTAAAAGGGTTGAGAGTTGTGGCTTTTAGTTGGCCTATATGTGCTCGCGCTGGCCAACCTTCTACTGGCCCAGTCCATGCACGTTAATTAAATCTCCTTTGAGAGTTGATCCCTGAAACATAAATCGCAGGGCTAGAAGCACATCTGTCGGCAATGTTCTAGAACTGGCTCAAGTCACCGCAGGCACAACTGCAGCACTCTTTTGCCACCAGAGAACGGGGGAGGGAGGAGGGGGGAAAGGGGGGGGGGGGAGGAATGTGATCAAACGTTGATGTTGTATCTCCTTGTCTTCCGGTTATAGTTGTTCATGTTCTATGTCACATAGTTATAGTTGTTCATGTTCTATGTCACATAGTTATAGTTGTCCATGTTCTATGTCACACAGTTATAGCTGTTCATGTTCTATGTCACACAGTTATAGTTGTTCATGTTCTATGTCACACAGTTATAGTTGTTCATGTTCTATGTCACATAGTTAAAGTTGTTCATGTTCTATGTCTCATAGTTATAGTTGTCCATGTTCTATGTCTCATAGTTATAGTTGTCATGTTCTATGTCTCATAGTTATAGTTGTTCATGTTCTATGTCACATAGTTATAGTTGGTCATGTTCTATGTCTCATAGTTATAGTTATTCATGTTCTATGTCACACAGTTATAGTTGTTCATGTTCTATGTCACACAGATAAAGTTGTTCATGTTCTATGTCACACATTTATAGTTGTTCATGTTCTATGTCACATAGTTATAGTTGTTCATGTTCTATGTCACATAGTTATAGTTGTTCTTGTTCTATGTCTCATAGTTATAGTTGTCCATGTTCTATGTCTCATTGTATAGTTGTTCATGTTCTATGTCTCCTTGTGTCATGGCTATAGTTGTTCATGTTCTATGTATCCTTGTGTCATGGCTATAGTTGTTCATGTTCTATGTCTCCTTGTGTCATTGTTATAGTTGTTCATGTTCTATGTCTCCTTGTGACATTGTTATAGTTGTTCATGTTCTTTGTCTCCTTGTGTTATGGCTATAGTTGTTCATGTTCTATGTCTCCTTATGTCATGGCTATAGTTGTTCATGTTCTATGTCTCCTTGTGTCATAGTTATAGTTGTTCATGTTCTATGTCTCCTTGTGTCATTGTTATAGTTGTTCATGTTCTATATCTCCTTGTGTCATAGTTATAGTTGTTCATGTTCTATGTCTCCTTGTGTCATAGTTATTGTTGTTCATGTTCTATGTCTCCTTTTGTCATAGTTATAGTTGTTCATGTTCTATGTCTCCTTGTGTCATAGTTAAAGTTGTTCATGTTCTATGTCTCCTTGTGTCATAGTTATAGTTGTTCATGTTCTATGTCTCCTTGTGTCATAGTTATAGTAGTTCATGTTCTATGTCTCCTTGTGCCATTGTTATAGTTGTTCATGTTCTATGTCTCCTTGTGTCGTAGTTATAGTTGTTCATGTTCTAAGACTCCTTGTTTCATTGTTATAGTTGTTCATGTTCTATGTCACCTTGTGTCATGGCTATAGTTGTTCATGTTCCATGTCTCCTTGTGTCATGGCTATAGTTGTTTATGTTCTATGTCTCCTATGCCATGGCTTTAGGTGTTCATGTTTTATGTCACCTTGTGTCAAGGCTATAGTTGTTCATGTTCTATGTCACCTTGTGTCATGGCTATAGTTGTTCATGTTCTAAGTCTCTTTGTGTCATGGCTATAGTTGTTCATGTTCTAAGTCTCCTTGTGTCATGGCTATAGTAATTCATGTTCTATGTCACCTTGTGTCATGGCTAAATTTGTTCATGTTCTATGTCACCTATGCCATGGCTTTAGGTGTTCATGTTCTATGTCACCTTGTGTCATGGCTATAGTTGTTCATGTTCTATGTCTCCTTGTGTCATGTATAGTTGTTCATGTTCTATGTCTCCTTGTGACATTGTTATAGTTGTTCATGTTCTTGACTCTTGTGTTATGGCTATAGTTGTTCATGTTCTATGTCTCCTTATGTCATGGCTATAGTTGTTCATGTTCTATGCCTCCTTGTGTCATAGTTATAGTTGTTCATGTTCTATGTCTCCTTGTGTCATAGTTATTAGTGTTCATGTTCTATGTCTCCTTGTGTCATGGCTATAGTTGTTCATGTTCTATATCCTTGTGTCATAGTTATTAGTTGTTTCATCGTCCTATATGCTCCCTTGTGTCATTGTTATAGTTGCTCCTGTTCGAATATCTCCCTTGTGTCCATAGTTATAGTTGTTTCATGTCTTATATTCTCCTTGTGTCATAGTTATAGTTGTTCATGTTTCCATGCTCTCCTTGTTTCATAGCTTATAGTTGTTCATGTTATATGTCTCCCTGCTTCTCATAGTTAGTTGTTCATGTTCTATGTCCTCCTTGTGTCATAGTCTATAGGTTGTTTCATGTTCTATTGTCTCCTTCGCTGTCATAGTTATAGTTGTGTTCATGCTTCTATGTCTCCCCTTTTGGTCATAGTTATAGTTGTTCCATGTTCTATGTCTCCTTGTATCATTGTTATAGGTTGTTCATGTTCTATGTCTCCTTGTGTCATGGTATAGTTGTTCATGTTCTATAGATCTCCTTGTTTGTCATGTGTCTATAGTTGTTCATGTTCTATGTCACCTTGTGTCATGGCTATAGTTGTTCATGTTCTATGTCTCCTTGTGTCATGGCTATAGTTGTTCATGTTCTAGTCTCTTGTGTCATGGCTATAGGTGTTCATGTTCTATGTCACCTTGTGTCAAGGCTATAGTTTGTTCATGTTCTATGTCACCTTGTCATGGCTTATAGGTGTTCATGTTCTATGTCTCCTTGTGTCATGGCTATAGTTGTTCATGTTCTATGTCTCCTTGTGTCATGGCTATAGTTGTTCATGTTCTATGCCTCCTTGTGTCATAGTTATAGTTGTTCATGTTCTATGTCTCCTTGTGTCATTGTTATAGTTGTTCATGTTCTAAATCTCCTTGTGTCATGGCTATAGTTGTTCATGTTCTATGTCACCTTGTGTCATGGCTATAGTTGTTCATGTTCTATGTCACCTTATGTCATTGTTATAGTGTTCATGTTCTATGTCTCCTTGTGTCATGGCTATAATTGTTCATGTTCTATGTCACCTTGTGTCATGGCTATAGTTGTTCAGGTTCTAAGTCTCCTTGTGTCATGGCTATAGTTGTTCATGTTCTATGTCTCCTTGTGTCATGGCTATAGTTGTTCATGTTCTATGTCTCCTATGCCATGGCTTTAGGTGTTCATGTTCTATGTCACCTTGTGTCATGGCTTTAGGTGTTCATGTTCTATGTCACCTTGTGTCATGGCTATAATTGTTCATGTTCTATGTCACCTTGTGTCATGGCTATAGTTGTTCATGATCTATGTCACCTTGTGTCATGGCTATAGTTGTTCATGTTCTATGTCTCCTATGCCATAGCTTTATTTGTTCATGTTCTATGTCACCTTGTGTCATGGCCTTAAGTGTTCATGTTCTATGTCACCTTGTGTCATGGCTATAGTTGTCCATGTTCTATGTCTCTTTGTGTCTTGTGTCATGGCTATAGTTGCTCATGTTCTAAGTCTCCTTGTGTCATGGCTTGTAGTTGTTCATGTTCTATGTCACCTTGTGTCATGGCTATAGTTGTTCATGTTCTAAGTCTCCTTGTGTCATGGCTTATAGTTGTTCATGTTCTATGTCTCCTTGTGTCATGGCTATAGTTGTTCATGTTCTATGTCACCTTGTGTCATGGCTATAGTTGTTCATGTTGTAATGTCACCTTGCGTCATGGCTATAGTTGTTCATGTTCTATGTCACCTTGTGTCATGGCTATAGTGTTCATATTCTATGTCTCCTTGTGTCATGGCTATATTTGTTCATATTCTATGTCACCTTGTGTCATGGCTTATAGTTGTTCATATTCTATGTCTCCTTGTGTCATGGCTATAGTTGTTCATGTTCTATATCACCTTGTGTCATGGCTATAGTTGTTCATATTCTATGTCTCCTTGTGTCATGGCTATAGTTGTTCATGTTCTATGTCACCTTGTGTAATGGCTATAGTTGTTCATGTTGTAAGTCACCTTGTGTCATGGCTATAGTTGTTCATGTTCTATGTCACCTTGTGTCATGGCTATAGTTGTTCATATTCTATGTCTCCTTGTGTCATGGCTATAGTTGTTCATGTTCTATGTCACCTTGTGTCATGGCTATAGTTGTTCATGTTCTATGTCACCTTGTATCATGGCTATAGTTGTTCATATTCTGTCTCCTTGTGTCATGGCTATAGTTATTCATGTTCTAAGTCTCCTTGTGTCATGGCTATAGTTGTTCATGTTCTATGTCTCCTTGTGTCATGGCTATAGTTGTTCATGTTCTATGTCTCCTATGCCATGGCTTTAGGTGTTCATGTTCTATGTCACCTTGTGTCATGGCTTTAGGTGTTCATGTTCTATGTCACCTTGTGTCATGGCTATAATTGTTCATGTTCTATGTCACCTTGTGTCATGGCTATAGGGTTTCATGATCTATGTCACCTTGTGTCATGGCTATAGTTGTTCATGTTCTATGTCTCCTTTGCCATAGCTTTATTTGTTCATGTTCTATGTCACCTTGTGTCATGGCTCCTTAGGTGTTCATGTTCTATGTCACCTTGTGTCATGGCTATAGTTGTCCATGTTCTATGTCTCTTTGTGTCTTGTGTCATGGCTATAGTTGCTCACGTTCTAAGTCTCCTTGTGTCATTGCTGTAGTTGTTCATGTTCTATGTCACCTTGTGTCATGGCTATAGTTTTTTCATGTTCTAAGTCTCCTTGTGTCATGGCTATAGTTGTTCATGTTCTATGTCTCCTTGTGTCAATGGCTATAGATGTTCATGTTCTATGTCACCTGTGTCATGGCTATAGTTGTTCATGTTGTAAGTCACCTTGTGTCATGGCTATAGTTGTTCATGTTCTATGTCACCCTTGTGTCATGGCTATAGTTGTTCATATTCTATGTCTCCTTGTGTCATGGCTATAGTTTGTTCATATTCTATGTCACCTTGTGTCATGGCTATAGTTGTTCATATTCTATGTCTCCTTGTGTCATGGCTATAGTTGTTCATGTTCTATATCACCTTGTGTCATGGCTATAGTGTTCATGTTCTATGTCCCTTGTGTCCTGGCTATAGTTGTCATGTTCTATGTCACCTTGTGTCATGGCTATAGTTTTTCATGTTCTTTTCCCTTGTGTCATGGCTATAGTTGTTCATGTTTATGTCCCTTGTGTCATGGCTATAGTTGTTTGTTCTATGTCACCTTGTGTCATGGCTATGTTGTTCATGTTCTATGTCTCCTTGTGTCATGGCTAAAGTTGTTCATGTTCTATGTCACCTTGTGTCATGGCTTAATTTTCATGTTCTATGTCACCTTGTGTCATGGCTATAGTTGTTATGTTTAGTCTCCTTGTGTCATGGCTATAGTTGTTCATGTTCTATGTCTACCTTTGTCTGGCTATAGTTGTTCATGTTCTATGTCACCTGTGCCCTGGCAAAAGTTGTTAAAGTTCTATGTCCCTTGTGTCATGGCTATAGTTGTTCATGTTCTATGTTCCTTGTGTCATGCTATAGTTGTTCATGTTCTATGTCACCTTGTGTCATGGCTATAGTTGTTCATGTTCTATGTCACCTTGTGTCATGGCTATAGTTGTCCATGTTCTATGTCTCTTTGTGTCTTGTGTCATGGCTATAGTTGCTCATGTTCTAAGTCTCCTTGTGTCATGCTGTAGTTGTTCATGTTCTATGTCACCTTGTGTCATGGCTATAGTTGTTCATGTTCTAAGTCTCCTTGTGTCATGGCTATAGTTGTTCATGTTCTATGTCTCCTTGTGTCATGGCTATAGTTGTTCATGGTTCTATGTCACCTTGTGTCATGGCTATAGTTGTTCATGTTGTAAGTCACCTTGTGTCATAGCTATAGTTGTTCATGTTCTATGTCACCTTGTGTCATGGCTATAGTTGTTCTTATTCTATGTCTCCTTGTGTCATCGCTATAGTTGTTCATATTCTATGTCACCTTGTGTCATTGCTATAGTTGTTCATATTCTATGTCTCCTTGTGTCATGGCTATAGTTGTTCATGTTCTATATCACCTTGTGTCATGGCTATAGTTGTTCATATTCTATGTCTCCTTGTGTCATGGCTATAGTTGTTCATGTTCTATGTCACCTTGTGTCATGGCTATAGTTGTTCATATTCTATGTCTCCTTGTGTCATGGCTATAGTTGTTCATGTTCTATGTCAACTTGTGTCATGGCTATAGTTGTTCATATTCTATGTCTCCTTGTGTCATGGCTATAGTTGTTCATGTTCTATGTCTCCTTGTGTCCTGGCTATAGTTGTTCATGTTCTATGTCACCTTGTGTCATGGCTATAGTTGTTCATGTTCTATGTCACCTTGTGTCATGGCTATAGTTGTTCATGTTCTATGTCTCCTTGTGTCATGGCTATAGTTGCTCATGTTCTATGTCACCTTGTGTCATGGCTATAGTTGTCCATGTTCTGTCACCTTGTGTCATGGCTATAGTTGTTCATGTTCTATGTCTCCTTGTGTCATGGCTATAGTTGCTTATGTTCTATGTCACCTTGTGTCATGGCTTTAGTTGTTCATGTTCTATGTCACCTTGTGTCATGGCTATAGTTGTTCATGTTCTATGTCTCCTTGTGTCATGGCTATAGTTGTTCATGTTCTATGTCACCTTGTGTCATGGCTTTAGTTGTTCATGTTCTATGTCACCTTGTGTCATGGCTATAGTTGTTCATGTTCTATGTCTCCTTGTGTCATGGCTATGGTTGTTCATGTTCTATGTCACCTTGTGTCATGGCTTTAGTTGTTCATGTTCTTTGTCACCTTGTGTCATGGCTATAGTTGGTCATGTTCTATGTTTCCTTGTCTCGTATAAACATTTCTCTGACTCTAGACATCAACTATTGGTCATCAAATTTGTTGAGAGCTGTGGTTTAACTGAGGAATCCCACATAAAGTAGTCATAAAATATGTTGAGAGATGTGGTTTAACGGAGGAATGCCACAGGAAGTGGTCATAAAATATGTTGAGAGATGTGGTTTAACGGAAGAATGCCACAGGAATTGGTCATAACATGTGTTGAGAGATGTGGTTTAACGGAAGAATGCCACGGGAAGTGGTCATAACATGTGTTGAGAGATGTGGTTTAACGGAAGAATGCCACGGGAAGTGGTCATCAAATGTGTTGAGAGATGTGGTTTAACGGAAGAATGCCACAGGAATTGGTCATAACATGTGTTGAGAGATGTGTTTTAACGGAAGAATGCCACGGGAAGTGGTCATCAAATGTGTTGAGAGATGTGTTTTAACGGATGAGTGTCACAGGACATAGATGTGGGCTGCCACAAGCCGGGGTAAACTCTGTGAGTGAGAACATTGTCAGGGCCAGCAGGTCGATGGGAACATATTGATTAGACACATTATGGCGAGACTCGATCCCTGAACAGACGAAAGGAAGGCAGAATGTCACACGAGACGTGGTCAACAGGTAGTGAGTGGGTTGCTGGAACCTGGCTGGCAAGTCCTACTACAATTTCACATGTGAACTGGCCTGATTCATGAACTTGACATAGTCAAGTTTCTAAACATAACAATGGAACGTTGTCTAGTTTCTTCTGTTCCCAGTGCAAGGCTGCTGTGTGCCTGCTGAAAGCCTCGTAATGAACTCGAATTAACGAGAAGGAAAATGCTCTCTCTGAAAAGCTCCTTGATGTGTCTGGCTGGGGCATCTGCTCTCGGGGCCTGGTTTAGGGTGTGGCTAGGGGTCCACGGGGAGATATCGATGACCGCACCCGGGGTGCATGTGGGCGCAACTGGAGCAGCTGTCCTGCTGGAAACCCGAGATGTGGGCCGAAGCGGAGTCGCTTGCCGCGTTAATTCTCTTCTCAGCTCGTTATTGTTCTACTAAGGGCCCATTTGACATCATATCTGGCCGCAGAGAGCTGGCCGATCCGCCGAGTTAAATTGTAACCACCGTAACAGAACGACCCAATATCAAATTGATTGATCTGTATGTTGTGTACACACATTATATTACATTATACATAATGGGGACGACCCGTTGCTGTGAAGTTGGAACCGTGACTAACTAACTAACTAACTAACTAACACATTATATTGGCGAGTCTTTGTGTTGGGTAGGTATAACATTGGTCGACCTTTGTGGTGGGTAGTTATAAAATTAGTGGATCTTTGTGTTGGGTAGTTATAAAATTGGTGGATCTTTGTGTTGGGTAGTTATAAAATTGGTGGATCTTTGTGTTGGGTAGTTATAAAATTGGTGGATCTTTGTGTTGGGTACTTATAAAATTGGTGGATCTTTGTGTTGGGTAGTTATAAAATTGGTGGATCTTTGTGTTGAGTAGTTATAAAATTAGTGGATCTTTGTGTTGGGTAGTTATAAGACATGTGGATCTTTGTGTTGGGTAGTTATAAAATTGGTGGATCTTTGTGTTGGGTAGTTATAACATTGGTCGATCTTTGTGTTGGGTAGTTATAAGACATGTGGATCTTTGTGTTGGGTAGTTATAAAATTAGTGGATCTTTGTGTTGGGTAGTTATAAAATTGGTGGATCTTTGTGTTGAGTAGTTGTAAAATTGGTGGATCTTGTGTTGGGTAGTTATAAAATTGGTGGATCTTTGTGTTGGGTAAGTGTAAAATTTGTGGATTTTTGTGTTGGGTAGGTCTGATGGCTGGAAATGCTTTTTCTGAGGAGAATGCAAAGAATACCATGGACAAGCAGAAAAACCAATACCAAGTTCTTCAAGAAACAAATGAAAATCATAAACTGATTAAAGAAATTAAACGCAGACAGTCAAAATGTTTTGGACATGTTATGAGAAGAAATAAATTAGAGAACTTATGACAACTGGCAAGATCGAGGGGAAGAGAACAAGGGGAAGACCGAGAAGTAAATACCTGGATAGCTTGGCCTTGTGGCATGGTCGAGACAGAAACACGGAGCTGATTCACGACTCCGGTGATCAAGTGAGATGGCAAAACATGACCGTCCACGCTTACCGGCATGGCACATGATGGATGGATACACACCCACAAACACACATATACACAAATACAATACATACCTTTATATTCACATATACATACACTCCCACGTACACACATATACACAACTACAACACATACCTTTATATTCACATATACATACACACCCACGTACCCACATATGCACAACTACAACACATACCTTTATATTCACATATACATACACTCCCACGTACACACATATACACAACTACAACACATACCTTTATATTCACATATACATACACACCCACGTACCCACATATGCACATACAATACATACCCATATATTCACATATACATACACACCCACGTACCCACATATGCACATACAATACATACCCATATATTCACATATACATACACACCCACGTACCCACATATGCACAACTACAACACATACCTTTATATTCACATATACATACACTCCCACGTACACACATATGCACAACTACAACACATACCTTTATATTCACATATACATACACTCCCACGTACACACATATGCACAACTACAACACATACCTTTATATTCACATATACATACACACCCACGTACCCACATATGCACAACTACAACACATACCTTTATATTCACATATACATACACTCCCACGTACACACATATGCACATACAATACATACCTTTATATTCACATATACATACACTCCCACGTACACACATATACACAACTACAACACATACCTTTATATTCACATATACATACACACCCACGTACACACATATACACAACTACAACACATACCTTTATATTCACATATACATACACACCCACGTACACACATATACACAAATACAATACATACCTTTATATTCACATATACATACACTCCCACGTACACACATATACACAACTACAACACATACCTTTATATTCACATATACATACACACCCACGTACCCACATATGCACATACAATTTTTGTTTTGCATATCCTTTATAGGACATCGCAGTCAACACCAGCATTTCTGCCGTTGTGATCTCTTGGCAAGTTTACGTTCAGCAGTTTGCCATTACTTTCTGAACGACCGGCACCGATACCAACGCAAAACCAACGCAGCGCCGTCTGTTGCCAAATCGCGCGCAGCTGTGTTTCGAAAGCGGTTACACGGGATTACGAACTGCGTTAGTAAGTCCTTACTGGTCAACTGTTGTAAGTTATTTTTGTCCCCATCAGTTGCTCATAAAACTGGCTTCCCTGGTCGTGAGAAACATGACTCCTCAACGATGAATGCGTGACCAAGTATTGGAATATTGCAGGTATCAGGTGACAGAAGGCTGTAGATTTCACGTGAACTTACAGGCGGGCGCTGGTGTTTCCCCAGTCCAGGTAACGTGATATGGGGCTGTAATCACATCTAGAAATCACTCCCTACAAATGTTGGATTAGAACTAATTTTCACGTCGGATATTTATCACGACAGCGAAACAAACAACTTTTATTTAAGCCCGATGGCAGAGAAAAGGCGGTAGTAAATTGTGATTGACTCACTGACAGCCGCGGGTCTATCTCCAGAATCTATCATGTGACACCTTGCGCGCGGCCCGGCCATTGTACAATATGCCAATCATAAAATTATGGGACCAGAGTGAAGGGCGACAACCGGCAGGCGGACCTTTGAACTTAGCCCTATAATGAAATATATGCTTCAAATATGGATGAGGTCAAGGTGAGAATATGTTCTGCAATTTATCTTGTCAATCGCAGTAAGGAAAATAGTTCTTGAGAGCCACGTGAAGCCAATCCTCACCAACCAACAAGAGACAGCATTGACAAATGTTATCATGATTTGGTGAAAGCCTTCAAGAAAAGCATGTATTCAGAATTAAATCGGTGACTTTAACGTTAAATTTGGAAATCAACAAGATGGGGGATTGGGGGAACAGAATGAAAGATGCTGCAGACTTGTACGGTGGGCAAAGCAGCATGTTATGGTTATTGGAAACACCTGGTATCAACAACATCCAAGGAGAGTATGGGCAAGGAGAAGTCCCGACCATAAGATCAGAAATCAGATTAATTACATCCATTGATTACATCCATCCTCATCAACAGAACATTTCGAAATGTCTTAAAAGTCGCAAAAACTATACCAAGCGCAGACTGCTACATCGACCACAGATTACACATAAGCAATATAGCTACAATATTACATAAGGTCAAATATACACCAAGAGCCGGCTTCCTGGCCTAGAGGTTAGCGACTTTTCTCCGTAATCTCGTATACTCTCGTAAGTAACGTGACGACGGTGAGAATCAGCAGTGGTTCGAATCGCGTCGGTAACTTACGGGGTATGTGAGCCGGCCTCTCAGAAAGCAATGGCAAACTACTAAGCGTAATCTTGCCAAGAAATCAACAATCAGCTGAAAGATGCGATGTTGACAGCGATGTCCTGTAAAAGGATATGCAAACATTTATTTATTTATACACCAAGAAACACAAAATTTGGTCTAGGTGCACTGCAAAGAGAGGAGATAACAGATGCATTCAATGTAGAGGTAAAAAACAGACTTTGATCCATTGTCCGATCTGAAAATTATGTTTCAAGATGTCAGCGACCAATGGGAAATATCAAAGAAATCACTCAACCAAGCTGCAGAAACAACCATCCCAAAACTAAAGATGATGTTCCGTAAGAAATGGATGACGGAAGACATCCTAAAACTCATGAAAATAAGAAGAAATAACAAAAATAAACACAAAAAGGTAACGCTTGAAAGTGGGGATGAAAGATTTCTATCAATGATGATACCTTATGCTTTGTGCTCAATTACACTTTCTACTGGCATGTTATCGATGTGAAGTTGAAGTGATCGATGTGAATTTAGTGTTTGAAGTCTTTGTCTGGTTGTTAATAACATTGATTTTGTTTTCATCATGATCATGTGCCATGCCAGCTGGCGTAGGCGTTCATGACTCTCCACAGATCTCGGTCATTGGTTTTCTGGATCAACTCTGCTGCTGATATTCCTCCATGCCACCGTCTCAATCCATCCAGCATCATTTCTCTTGGTCTGCCTCTGCCTCTCTTCCCTTCGATCTTTCTAGATGTCACGATGTTCTCCAATGCCTCTCTTCTCATCACATGACCGAAGAAAGATGTTTGTCTCTTTCTTATCTTTGTATATAATGTTCTAGTTTCATTAGCCTGTTTCAGGCAGTCGTTGTTAGTTACTCTGGCAGTCCAAGGAATTCGCAACATTCGTCTCAGGAACCACATCTCTGTTGCTTCTAATTTCTTCTTAATTTGTTCATTTACATTCCAAGATTCACTGCCATACAGCAAAACTGGTTCTATATAGCATTTCAGCACTCTCTTTCTTACATTCAGTGATAGTGACTTATTGCATAAGATACTCTTCATTTTCAGAAATGCGGCTTTTGCTTGCTCTATTCTGCTCTTAATCTCTGTTGTACATCTTCCATCTGATGTTATAAATGCCCCTAGGTATCTAAAATTATCCACTTAATTGAGAATTGTCCCTTCTATTTCTATGTCACATTTTGGTGTCACCATTTTCTTTGATATCACCATTGTTACTGTTTTCTTGATATTCCAAGAGAGTCCTTTCTTTGCACTCTCTGTTATCACAATGTCCAACAATTGTTGTAGGTCTGTTGATTTATCCACCAACAATACTGTGTCATCTTCATAGCGTATATTATTTATGTTATAACCTCCAACTAGTATTCCTGACATCTCTTTTATCTCTCTCATTATTATTTTGCTATATAGGGAGAAGAGATTTTGCTTTAGTGATGTTAATTTGCAAATGGTTTTAATATCTCCACAATGCATTATTTAATTCTTGTTGCAATGACGATTGCAGCACATTAAAGTTTCCAGCGTTTTAATTCACTAAAAGAGGTTAGTTGCATATCCTTTACAGGACGTTTGCAGTCAACACCAGCATTTTTATTTTGCTGTTGTTGATGTCTTGGCAAGTTTGTATTTAGTAGTTTGCCATTGCTCTTTGAATGACCGTCACCCATACCATTTACGTAAACAAAAAACGCAACGCGGTCTGCTGTCAAACCGCGCACAGCTGTGTTTCGAACGCGGGTATACAGGATAACGAATTCTTAACCCTTTGAAAATAAAATGTATTCGTTCGTTCGTTCGTTCGTAAGTCCTTGGCCACGGAGCCCGACGAATACACTAATGAACGTCAACTTGGCCAGGAATCACAAACAGCTCAAACATGCGGGAGTTGACTGCAACGTCATGCAAAGTGTACGCAACTAACTGTTACTATTTATAGACTGTACAGTCGTCTGCACATAGATGGCAGGTCGACGACAGATACAAAGATAGATCGCTAATATATATGGCGAACAACAGGGGGCCAAGAATAGAACCTTGAGGTACTCCAATATTGAAAGTAGTCGTTTGAGACAAGAGATTTATTGTGTGATACTACCTGCTTTCTGTGTGAGACAGAGATTTACTTGTGACACTACTGTTCGAGACAGAGATTTATTCTGTGATACTACCTGCTTTCTGTGTGAGACAGAGATTTACTGCGTGATACTACCTGCTTTCTGTGTGAGACAGAGATTTACTTGTGACACTACTGTTCGAGACAGAGATTTATTCTGTGATACTACCTGCTTTCTGTGTGAGACAGAGATTTACTGCGTGATACTACCTGCTTTCTGTGTGAGACAGAGATTTACTGCGTGATACTACCTGCTTTCTGTGTGAGACAGAGATTTACTGCGTGATACTACCTGCTTTCTGTGTGAGACAGAGATTTACTGCGTGATACTACCTGCTTTCTGTGTGAGACAGAGATTTACTGCGTGATACTACCTGCTTTCTGTGTGAGACAGAGATTTACTGCGTGATACTACCTGCTTTCTGTGTGAGACAGAGATTTACTGCGTGATACTACCTGCTTTCTGTGTGAGACAGAGATTTACTGCGTGATACTACCTGCTTTCTGTGTGAGACAGAGATTTACTGCGTGATACTACCTGCTTTCTGTGTGAGACAGAGATTTACTGCGTGTTACTACCTGCTTTCTGTGTGAGACAGAGATTTACTGCGTGTTACTACCTGCTTTCTGTGTGACACAGATTTACTTGTGGTACTACCTGCTTTCTGTGTGAGACAGATTTACTTGTGATACTACCTGCTTTCTGTGTGAGACAGAGATTTACTGCGTGATACTACCTGCTTTCTGTGTGAGACAGAGATTTACTGCGTGATACTACCTGCTTTCTGTGTGAGACAGAGATTTACTGCGTGATACTACCTGCTTTCTGTGTGAGACAGAGATTTACTGCGTGATACTACCTGCTTTCTGTGTGAGACAGAGATTTACTGCGTGATACTACCTGCTTTCTGTGTGAGACAGAGATTTACTGCGTGATACTACCTGCTTTCTGTGTGAGACAGAGATTTACTGCGTGATACTACCTGCTTTCTGTGTGAGACAGAGATTTACTGCGTGATACTACCTGCTTTCTGTGTGAGACAGAGATTTACTGCGTGATACTACCTGCTTTCTGTGTGAGACAGAGATTTACTGCGTGATACTACCTGCTTTCTGTGTGAGACAGAGATTTACTGCGTGTTACTACCTGCTTTCTGTGTGAGACAGAGATTTACTGCGTGTTACTACCTGCTTTCTGTGTGACACAGATTTACTTGTGGTACTACCTGCTTTCTGTGTGAGACAGAGATTTACTGCGTGTTACTACCTGCTTTCTGTGTGAGACAGAGATTTACTGCGTGTTACTACCTGCTTTCTGTGTGACACAGATTTACTTGTGGTACTACCTGCTTTCTGTGTGAGACAGATTTACTTGTGATACTACTGTTTGAGACTGTGAGATGTGGGATTTAATTTATGAGAAAATGTATTGTTTTGTTTGTCTAGGGGATCCCTAAGGGGATTATTTTAGAATCTCCCTCCTTTCACCACTTGAGGTGATCATGGAATTCTACCTCAAACACAAAGAGGAAAATACTTGACTCCCTGATATCACTGTGTCTATGCGTACTTCTCCATTCCCACTAAATCACCAGTTGTGAATTTTATGTAGTGTTAGAGTATATTGATTGTTTACAACATATAGAACAACCACTGTTGAACAAACATCAACAAGCAATTTACATAAGCATCAACATTTGGACAAACAGTTCAGGCATTAAATCAAGATCTGATTAGACATATATACGTGTAATGGCCACACTGAATTTCCAGAACAGGCATGGGATGATATGCAATATGATAACCCCATTGTCCCAAAAATCTATGCTCTTGCACCCAAAATAACAATCATTATTTGGTTCTACTACCATTGACCCATTTTGCAATTGAAAAAAACAACAACAATGGTCTGAGTTCAGAAAAAACAAACATATAAAACAGTTGTTTCCCACATTTACAATTCTCATATTAAAATATTAATGAGATGATGTCAGAATACTCTACCCAAAATACACATTCTATACACAATACTAAACTAATTATTTAGAATTATGTTTTCCTGTACTTTCCTGGTGTACTGTTCATTATTCCTCTTCAATGCCTGGCAGTTAATGTCCTTATTATCCGGGAACCGGAATTTTACTCACTCACTGTGTTCTGCTCTTACAATATCCACTGAATGTTTCCTCCAGAGAAGAGTATAATCCAAAAAAGAATTTACACATAATCCTGGATTTAAATCACATACACTCTTGTGCTAATGGGTGGTGTCTTATTGAAATCGAGGCCTCGGTCAGTCTAATTTTTCCAGGAGCTCCATCTTAAGACTTGGCAAAACGGTAATTCCCTACTAGATGAAACAAACAATTGACGACCGTTCAGCTGCTCTGCTTATGTTATCAGATTCTCGACTTGTGGTACAATAGGATAGTTCACACCCTGTCTCCAGTCTATAGACCATTCCACATTTCATGATAGACAATCAGGCCGACTTGGGACCCGCATAGAGTCATACGTAGATAAATCAATTTCATTCGCAGGAACATGCAATGTTGAGCAACACTAGTTGGTAGCATCTGGAATTATATCCAGGATTGGTCTGCTGCAAGCAAGGAATTTACGAAGAATAAATCCAGCAACCGTTGTTGTTGTTGTTGGGGTGCACGGGGTGTCAGGCATTGGTAGCACCTTTGGTAAGGATGACTCTCATGTCCTTTTCAGGACCCTTCCCCCACTGGTCCAAGCCTGACACCCAGCTCGTGCCTGTGGCTCCTAGTAGCTGTCAGCATGCGACAGCGGCCACCCCCGGGCATACAGCTGTGAGAGGCTGGCTAAACCAGGCGTGGGTAGCCGATTTGGTGTCAAACCAAGAGGTAAACTAGGGTATGCCTACCCAGCATGTGAAGACAGGATCCGGCAGACTGCGCGGAAGAAATCATTCCTGATTCAACGGGAAAGACGGCGTTTACCTGCAAAGCGTTGTGGAACGTAATGAGCACGGCAAGGCACGTAGAGCGCCCTGGTCATCCACTTCACCTGTATTCGTCTCCAGTCGTCTCGACTTGTCTTGCCACTGGACTCAGATGGACTCAGGCGAGAGAGTGAGGTCGACGAATTGCGCAACTCTTCCTCACTTTAATCCAAGTCATCGTTCAAGTCATTCTTCATCCAACGTCATATATCACAAAAGAACGTGGAACTGTTGACATGATTTTCGCTGCAAGGCAGCTGCAAGAGAAATGTCAGGAACAGAACTGCGAAATGTTCTCCACTTTCATTGACCTTACCAAGGCTTTTGATACAGTCAGCAGAGAAGGACTTTGGAAGATTATGGCAAAATATGGCTGTCCACGAAAGTTTGTCCAAATAGTGCGGCTATTTCATGATGGCATGCAGGCAAGAGTACAGGAAAATGGCGAACTGTCTGAACCCTTTCCTGTCACCAGTGGAGTGAAGCAAGGATGTGTCCTGGCACCAACACTATTCAACCTCAAGTTTTCAGCCATGCTGATGAATGCCTTCGAGAACGACTACATTGGAATAGACATCAACTACCGTATGGATGGAAAGTTATTCAATCTCAGAAGGCTGAAAGCTACAACCAAAATTAACAGCGGCACCGTCAGAGAGCTCCTGTTTGCTGATGATTGCGCTCTATACGCCAACTCAGAGGCGGACATGCAACATAATGTTTCAGCTTTCTCAACCAAACTGTGGGTCGCAGACGGTCGAATGATTCTTTCTGCTGTGTATGTATAACCTGACTCCACCAATTTCTTTCAGTGTCTTTGAGTTGATATTTGAGTCGGTATTCAGGTCTGGGACCTTGTGTTGAAGATGGTCTTTCAGTTAGTGTTTCAGTCTAGGACCTTGGTTGTACTTGCTTATTTCATAATCTTTAAGTGTCTTCCCATTGATGTTCAGGTCTTCGACCTGATGTTGAGTTTGCTGCTGTATGACTAGTTGATGGAGAATACTTTTGAGTATTCTTTGATCTTGGGAATCCAACAGGCAGTTGGAGGGTGTTCACTGCCGTTAGTTTTATTAACTCTGGACAGTTCTATAGTTCCGCTGACCTCGCTGATTGATGATGCGTCAGGCGGTACCTCCCATATGTAAAGCAGACGATATGCTGGTGTTGAGTACTCTGTATATCTGTTTATCTTGATAAACGATTAGATACGGAAGACCGTCCTGGATATTCCTACAGAAGTAGAACTTTATCAATCACGCTGTCATTCATCTTCGACATGTCTTTTGCTCGCCAAGGCAGCTAATAAGTGCAGCAGTCAACATTTGATTGTTAGGTCCAGACAGTATATATATATATATATATATATATATATATATATATATATATATATATATATATATATATATATATATATATATATATATATACTCGGCTCGCGATGATGGTGGAATTCTGCAAGAGGGCGTCTGATTGGTCTGGAACTCTGGGAGTCAGGAATGACCCCAGTATAAAAGGCCCCTGCACAGGTAGAACTGGCCCTTTCCGTAGTCCACCACACCGAGTGACGAGGCGCCAATGCCTATTGCAAATGTGTGTTTAGTAGTTAGACCCTGAAGTTTTGCAGTGGAAAAGCCAGAATTCTAGTTTTAGATTTTAGATTTTCCTGGGTTTTTTAGTGGATTAGGAGTTTTGGTAAATTGGTTTTTGGTGGACTAGAAGTTTTTGTTAAGTTAGTGTTTAGTGGACTAGAAGTTTTTGGTAAATTAGTTGTTGGTGGATTAGTTTTTGATGGATTAGTGTTTGGTGGATTAGTGTTTGGTAGATTTGGAGTTTTTGCTACACTTAGGAATTTTGTTTGTTAGGTTAGTGTCTTTGCTGTTTGATTTTTGCTGTATCCTAATTTCTTTGTTGATGCTACATGTCTGTATATTATTGTGAAGTTTAGAAGTTTAATAAACAAATGATGCTTGTGTTACTCTTACTTTGTTGTTTAGTTGATAGACTCTTAGAAGTATAGTCATTGGTGTTAGAACAGCTCTCGGAGTAATTCTTTGTCTGGGATTGGAGAATATTGTTCCAATCCCCTGTCGGCCCACCCTGGATCTTCTTAAACCTTAATCCTTTTCTATTCTTGTTAACCGAGGACGGTGAGAGGTTCTTTCTCTTTATTCATTCTCTCCTTTGGCCCTACGCAGTCAGAGTTGCGCTCTTCTCCTCACATCACCGTAGCAGAAGTAAGCGGTCCTTACTCCTGTTTTTACCTCTGTTTCAAGTGGCGAGCCTGTGCCAGGTTAGTGACAGCCTTAGAATTATTCTGGTAGGATTGTTTTGGTACCAAGTGATTGTTTTAGTTGAGGTCTTTAGTTAGTTTCTTTGTCGGTTCATTTTTGGTATAGTTGGTAATAGTCCTCTAGAGATAGCAAAACCCAGGTTAGCTAGTTAGGCTCCATTGCAGAACTACCCGTAGCATAGTATCTTGTCCTTAAGATGGAGACCAGAAGTACTCGTGCGGCAGTGAGAGTTGAACAAGACGAGTCGCCGCCCGTTTCTACGATGGGAACCGAAGATTCCCGCCCAGTGGACGCTCCACCACGCGAGCTCACTGAGGCTTTGAGGTATGTTGTAGTACCAACCAGAATGCCTGTTCGGTGTTTTGGGGAGAAAGGTGGGCCATCGGTAGAAGAGTACGTCAGGGAGGTGAGGTCAGCTTGGAGGGCTGGCATGTTAGAGACTAGTCGATAAGGTGGATGTTATTTTCGACAGCATAACCAGTCCTGTTCAGGAGGGAGTTGGAACTCCATGCTTCTGAGGAAGATCCCGAGGCCATGCTACAGGCCTTGCTGAAGATATATGGAGAGAAGAAGAGTCTACGGGAGCTCCTGGCAACGTTATTCACAATACACCAGCGAGCTGGGGAGACAGTCCATGACTTCTCCCATAGGGTCAATGCTGAGTTCAAGAGGGTAGTGAAGGCCCAGGAAATGCAAGGTGTCCCTGTGTTGGATGGGGAGGCCCTTCGAGACCAGTTCTGTGGCTGGCATAAGGGACAGTTTCACCCAAACTGTCCTAAAAGAAAAGATCGCACAAGATTCATCTGTGACATTTCTTCAGATCAGGGAGTGCGCACAAACATGGGAAGGTGTGCGGTCCCCGCCAGGTGCTGAAAGTCAGAGAGGTAGAGGTGAGAGCCAGAAATGAGAACTCTGGGGAAATTCAGTCAAGCGTACCTTCAGCGGTGAAAGTTGAGTTTCAGCAGGGGCAGTATGGGCCGGTGCAGGCTGAGGTAGTCCCACAAACGGTAGAATGTAGGCCTGCACATACTGAGCCAGCTCGAGTACCACCAAGAACTGAGTTTACTTCCTAGGCAGGGTGAAATTGACTTTCTTCAGAGGGAGATGTCTGAGATTAGGTGCCAGGCTGAACAGACTCACCACCAGCGATCAACAACATCAAGTGCCACGTTGCTGGCGATGCAATCGGGTTAGGTCACTTGAGACGCGAGTGCAGACAGGCATTAAATGGGACCCCTCTAAGGCTGGGAGCCAGGTATTAGAAGGGGAGCGTCATGGCTCGGACATTAAAATTGTCGGTGGTAGGCCCGAAGAGACTGTTTTAATAGGTGGCAAGTGTGTCCAGTGTGTCATCGATATAGGTTCTCAGGTTTCCACCATCACTGAGGCCTGTTTCAAGGACATGTTCCAGGACTATGTCCTAAAGGAAGGACAATTCGTTAGGTTGACGGCCGCAAATGGCGTAGTGATTCCATATGTGGGGTACTTTGTGTGTGACATTGTGTTGGGTGGGACACAAGTGAAGGACTGTGGGGTGTTTGTCACCAAAGACATGGGCAATGGGGAGAGAAGAGTGCCTGGCATTATTGGCACGAACATTTTACAGTCAGTACCGAATTGTGTAGGTTTCTTAATTGGATCAGCCTAGCGGAGGAGATTCCTGGAGTCGGACTAGGACGGTGTTAAAGTTTTTGTTGACAATAGAGTTTGCGTACCTGCCCGCTCCATCACTGCAGTTAGTGTAAAATGTGTTAGATTTGTGCGTGAAAATATGCATGTCATTTTCACCCCAACTCGAGACTTGGAGCACAAGAGTTTGCTTTTCTCCCACACTTTGACTACCTTGAGACGGGGCGTATGCCAAGTCCAAGCGGTCAATCTGGGGAATGAAGACATATTCTTGTCGAAGGGTACTCAAGTTGGGGATATTTCAGATGCTACTGTGGATTTGACCAACCATTTCAAAATGGTAAGTGCTCAGGAAGTTGAGGTTTCAACACGGCCGTATGCCGGAGAGAAAGATGATGTTAGGTGCCCTGTAGATTTGAGCAGTTTTGAGAGTAGTGATAGAGATAGGAAGAAGTTAGAGGAGTTATTAGTTAGGTATGATAGTCTTTTTGCCAAGGGAGATACTGACATAGGCTATACAGATAGAGTAACCCATAGCATCCAGTTGACAGATGAGACCCCCATCAAGCAGCCTTATAGGAGAATTCCCCCAGCATTTTATAGAGAAGTACAAGATCATCTCCAAGTTTTATTAGATAGTCAGATAATTAAGGAAAGTTCCAGTCCTTGGGCTTCTCCGGTGGTCCTCGTGAGAAAAAAGGATGGTAGACTTAGGCTTATGTGTCGATTATCGGGCTGTAAACTGTTAGGACAAAGAAAGATGCATACCCTCTCCCTAGAGTAGATGAATATCTAGATGCCCTGGGTGGCGCCAAATTGTTTTCAACTTTAGATCTTGCAAGTGGGTATTACCAGGTGGCCATGAAGCCAGATGATCAAGAGAAGACTGCTTTTACCACCCCCGTTTGGTTTGTATGAGTATACGCGTATGCCAATGGGACTTGCAAACTCCGCGAGCAGCTTCCAGAGGTTAATGCAATGCTCTCTGAACTGACTATTTTTTTCAGATTTTGTTGGTATACCTTGATGACATTTTGGTGTTTTCTGGGGATTTTTCAGAGCATTTGAGTAGGCTTGAGAAAGTGTTTGAGAGACTGCAGTCCATTGGACTAAAACTAAATCCTGAAAAGTGTAACTTTTGTCAGAAAAAGGTTGAGTTTTTAGGGCACACCATTTCAGAAGAAGGCATTGGCACCATGATGATAAAGTTGCAGCCATAAAAGAAGCACCTGTGCCCAGAACTCAGACAGAACTTAGGTCATTTCTAGGGTTAGCCAGTTATTATAGAAGGTTTGTCCCAAAGTTTGCTAATATTGCAAGACCACTACATGAGCTGGTTGGCCAACTCAACCAGCAGCAGACCGGCGATACTAAGAAGAAGAAAGGACCAATAGGACGGCTGTGGACTCCAGAGTGTGATGAGGCGTTTAATCGCTTAAAAGAGGCACTGACATCAACACCCCTTTTATGCTTCCCAGACTTCTCATTACAGTTCATATTGGAGGTAGATGCCTCATACCAGGGTTTAGGTGCTGTCCTCTCGCAAATTCAAGATGGTAAGAAAAGAGTCTTAGCTTACGCTAGCCGCACGCTTCGCCCCTCAGAACGAAATGCTAAAGCAGTTCTAAGCTTGAGTTGCTTGCAGTTGAAGTGGGCTATGACTGAAAAGTTTAGAAGTTATCTGTTGGGTACTAAAGTAGAAGTTTTTACAGATAGTAGGAATTTAGCTTTGTAGGCAAAAGGCAAAACTGGGTGCCATTGAGCAGAGATGGACTAGCACAGATGTCGATGTTTGACTACACCATTAAGCACAAACCAGGTCGTGCTAATGGAAATGCTGATTATTTGTCCCGCTACCCTTTTGAAGCCCCAGGAAGATCAGATGAAGAAGGTGACATTCCAATCAGCCACATAGCTGCTACACCAGTTAGTCCAAACTTAAGAACTGCTAGGATAGGAGAGATGTAGATGTAGATAGACAGAATAACCCTGTAGGTAATGTGCCACTGTTATCATTACCATCATATTCAGCTGAAGAGTTGATAAAACTACAAGCAGAAGATGTCCATGTGTATAAAGTGTTAACTTGTGTGAGTGAGAGTGTGAGACTGGGTAAGATAGAGATGAGGGGTTTACCCCCTGAAACCAAAAGCTTGTTGAAGCATCGAAAGAGATTGAGTGTGATTAATGGGTTGTTGTACAGGAAATTAAAGAAGCCAGGTAGAGGGTGGATTTCTCAATTAGTGGTACCTGATGCATTGAAGCAGAGAGTGTTAGAATCGGTGCACAGCACCGGCCATCAGGGCAGAGATAGGATGATACAAATCCTTAGAAGTAGGTGTTATTGGGTTGGCATCACGAAAGATGTTGAACTGTTTTGTAAAAGATGCCAGAGGTGTAATATTGCTAAACCACCCCATATTAAACTGCAGGGTCCTTCAGGTAATTTATTAGCATCTAGGCCTTTTGAGGTGGTGACCATGGATTTTACTATGTTAGAGAAGGATAGTCGGGGGTATGAAAATGTGTTGGTTATTACATATGTTTTCACCAAATTTACAATTGCTGTTCCCACAAGGGATCAGAAAGCCTCGACAGTTGCGAAAGTTCTGGTTGAGAAATGGTTTTTGTATTTAGGTGTACCCCATAGACTCCATTCAGATCAAGGCAGGAACTTTGAATCGGCTGTGATTGCAGAACTCTGTAGAGTGTACGGGATTCAAAAGAGCCGTACCACGAGTTACAATCCAAAAGGGAACGGTCAGTGCGAGAGGTTTAATAGGACCCTACATGATCTTCTGAGGCCACTAGAGGCAAGCCAGAAAAGGAAATGGTCTGAACATATAGCTGAGGTTTTGTTAGTTTATAACTCTACGCCCCACTCGTCCACATGGTACTCCCTGTACTACTTAGTGTTTGGAATAGAACCCAGATTGCCAGTAGATTTCATGCTAGATGCTAGTGATGATAGTGATTGTAATGATGGAGAACCAAATGTTGAGAACTGGGTGACTGGACATCTTTCCCGTCTGCGTAACGCGCATGTTAGGGCAGGCGAACAGTTAAGAAAGTTAGCTGCGGTAAGGAAAGAGAGATGTGACAAGACATCATCCCCTAAATTGCTAACCATAGGAGAAGTAGTTAGGAAGAGAGTCCACTATACAGAGAGGTGCAAGATTAAAGACCAGTGGTCTGTAGATAAATATACAGTGGTACAGGTCCCAAAAGCATCAGGAGGCCCATATGTTATTAGAAGAGTGGGAGAGAATGGACCTGACATTAGAGCAGCAGGACACGAGTTAAAGCGGTGTGAGAAAGATGCGGTAATTGAGGTACCGGAGGCGACGATAAGACTACCAGAATTGCCTGTCGTGGTAGAGGTTGAGGAACCACGGGATAGACCACCAAGAAGTGACTGGTACATGTTTGAGCCAGGAGACTTGAATGTGAGGCGATCAGAGAGAATCCGTCTTAGAAGAGATAGATGATGTTAATTTTGAATACATTTTGTTTCAAATGTTCAGTGTTGAGGCAAGTGGTAACCTGTATAAAGGTTGCTGATTTATTGTTTGTGTAACTTTTATGATTGTTTAATTATTTTTATGTAAGAAGTGAGGGTTGTATTCATTTTGTTATGATTGTTCATGCAGCAGGGGAGCTATTTCTCTTCACTGATGTTAATTTGATCATTGGGTAAATGGCTTATGCTTGTGTGTTATTAATGTTATTTTGGACTTATTGATGACTGGTGATGTACATGTATACTGTTTCACATTATAAATCTGGATAGAATGAGTCAATTTTTTTTATAATGGTACTGTTTAGGGATGTAACCAGCAGTTCAGGTGTTGAGGGCAATGTCCCTCAAGAGTGACAGGTTTTTTGTTGTTGCTGAGAGATGTGTTCCTTGGCATAGAATTATCAGAGCATAGAGGTGTGAAGATAACTACTTGTTTGATAAGTGTACCAGGGACGTATGGTCCGGTTGTCGAAACGACAACAGTTAAAGAGGGGGTATTCATTGTTTTTGTAATTGTTCGTATAATATTGTGAACACTAAGGTGGCGGGAGACTGTCTCCCTGTTGATTGCATTATTTTTTTTTCACTGCTGATATTAGTTTAGTCATGAATAATGACTGGTATCAATGTAAATGTGCCTTGTATTTGCATGTGACCATTATTCTTGTTGGTACCTGATGTACATTTTTGGGGTGTTTTACTTGATGGGTGATGTCTGATTAGGATAGGACATTTTTTTAGCTCCATCAATAGGGAAGGACTATAAGGTAGGGGTCAGAAATTATCCCTCCTTTACCCAAGGCACTAGGGGTGTAATGTTCAATTGTCGGGACGACAACAGTTAAAGATGGGGAATAATGTACTCGGCTCGCGATGATGGTGGAATTCTGCAAGAGGGCATCTGATTGGTCTGGAACTCTGGGAGTCAGGATGACTCCAGTATAAAAGGCCCCGCACAGGTAGAACTGGCCCTTTCCGTAGGCCACCACACCGAGTGACGAGGCGCCAATGCCTATTGCAAATGTGTGTTTAGTAGTTAGACCCTGAAGTTTTGCAGTGGAAAAGCCAGAATTCTAGTTTTAGATTTTAGATTTTCCTGGTTATTTTTTAGTGGATTAGGAGTTTTGGTAAATTGGTTTTTGGTGGACTAGAAGTTTTTGTTAAGTTAGTGTTTAGTGGACTAGAAGTTTTTGGTAAATTAGTTGTTGGTGGATTAGTTTTTGATGGATTAGTGTTTGGTGGATTAGTGTTTGGTAGATTTTGAGTTTTTACTGGATTAGAAGTTTTTGCTACACTTAGGAATTTTGTTTGTTAGGTTAGTGTCTTTGCTGTTTGATTTTTGCTGTATCCTAATTTCTTTGTTGATGCTACATGTCTGTATATTATTGTGAAGTTTAGAAGTTTAATAAACAAATGATGCTTGTGTTACTCTTACTTTGTTGTTTAGTTGATAGACTCTTAGAAGTATAGTCATTGATGTTAGAACAGCTCTCGGAGTAATTCTTTGTCTGGGATTGGAGAATATTGTTCCAATCCCCTGTCGGCCCACCCTGGATCTTCTTAAACCTTAATCCTTTTCTATTCTTGTTAACCGAGGACGGTGAGAGGTTCTTTCTCTTTATGCATTCTCTCCTATGGCCCTACGCAGTCAGAGTTGCGCTCTTCTCCTCACATTGCCCGTAGCAGAAGTAAGTGGTCCTTACTCCTGTTTTACCTCTGTTTCATATATATATATATATATATATATATATATATATATATATATATATATATATATATATATATATATATATATATATACATATATATATATGACAGTCTGTCCTGTATCCCTTCCAACAGGCTGTTTACCCAGGATCCTGTTGGGTGATACTTTCCAAAAACCACCACTTGTCTTTCCAGACCTGGGAATGACAAAATCATACAATTCCAAGCATTAATACACTTTGTGGTGTGGTAACATTTTCACAACACAAATACAAACAACAAAAGGGGAAGGTGATAGAATCTTTCCAATTTCCTGTCTTCTGCATTGCTTGTTGTGGAGTTATTCTAGCTATAAATGTGAGTAGGGTATCTCCTCACTCAGTATTCTATTCTAGGATTGCTACTGGGTCTTTCTGGTGAATCTGAGACATTCTAACCCTTCCATCATCTTGATGTTATACCTATCATAATCTGACAACCCTTTCATCATCTTGATGTTATACCTATCATAATCTGACAACCCTTCCATCATCTTGATGTTATACCTATCATAATCTGACAAGGATCTCTGAGACTTAGGCCTTTTGTCTAGGATTCCCCATCTCCTTTCTACAGCTGTAATCAGCATTAGGCCAATGGCCATCAACCATACCAGTCACATTCTCCTCTTGTGGTACTGATATACACAAGGCTTCTTTCATCATTATCATCATTTCCCCATTGGTGTAACAGTAAAATGTATATTCCAGAAAAAATTACAATCATGAATAGAATATATAAATGTCATACAGAGAAAAATAAAACATATGAATCCCATATCTATTATCAATAATAATCATAAAGATAATCCTAATGCAAATGCCATTCAGGGGTTAATTCTCCCACTCATCAAACCATAAGATCCAGAATAGATATTCTTCTTCCCACTTCCCTATAGGCATGGGGTTAGTGAACGCTGTGATGTAACTCACCAATTGCTGATATTATAAGAAGTATTCTTATTTATCAGAAATAACTTCTGCCGCATGGTAAGTGTTCTTCTTTGGGATACTTTTGCAACTTGGTAATCATCCTGAACGTTGCTGGCAATTTCTGAACATAATATTCACCCATGCGCTAACATCCATGATGCGGTGCGGACTGAGGGCACGTCCTGCGAGAACAATTCGAATATATATATCATGCGTTTTCTTTCTTTCTTTCTTTCTTTCTTTCTCGAGATTTTACTTCTCAACCATGGCATTTCCCCAGCAATATGTATGAAAGGATTACGTGTCCATCACACATATTGTGTGGTTACTAAACTGTAAATAAGAAGGTTGTACCAGAATGACACGATATCTCAGATTACAAATTAGCAGGACTTACTTCTCCAACATGAACTAGTGACTATAAAATGCTTTAATAATATTATTCTTCCGCATGGAGAGAAAGTCCTTGAAATGTCCTTAGAGTGAACTCTACAGCACTGCAAATTTATAGATTTATTGATAATGATATAGTTTCACAATGCATAGAAGTTAAACATAGGAATTTGAAACTAAGCATAGGAAAATCGACAGTGAGGCAACGTGGTCGCTGAGTAGAAAACAATCATTCAGGCAATCGTTCACACGAATTGTTGATTTATCAAATTCTAACAATTCTTAATTAACAAAATGATATATTACCTTGTCAAAAGACATGATTACACATTCAAAATGCATTTTCAACGTACCTAGGCTTCGGAGATTGATATATTTCGGGCATTTTACCCGCCCCCGTGGGGCCGGCTACTTATTCCGACTTTGTTTTCTGACTAAAATTGGGTGGAACTGCGGTAAAGCTATGAAAGTGTAAACAATATAATGACACAAAGTAGTGCAGCTTTACATAACAGAATTAAGACACATACAGAACGTTGAGGCGACTAGCCTTCATCAGCAAAGGAGATCTCCTTGACTGTATGTTGTGTTTGTGAATGTGTTTGTTTGCTGATGAAGGCTAATCGTCGCAACGTCCTGTATGTGTCTTAATTCTGTTATCTAAAACTGCACTACTTTGTGTCATTTTATATTGTTTTGTTCTCTGACTGAATGGCTACTAATCCATGTGTTCAATCTAGCACCCGTCTTGGCCAGGTACTTGAACAATCGCGGTGCTTGAATTTTAAACTAGGGCCACATAAATTTGGCTGTCCTACCGATCAGCCTAGCGCTGTTTTACTCCCCCCAAATTATGGTACAAAACCAATCAATACTAGGGGATTGTAGAGACGTTTTAATATACTACAGAGACAGAGATGTATTGGTGATACTACTGTTTGAGACAGAGATATATTGCGTGATACTACTTTCTGAGACAGAGATGTATTCTGTGATAATACTGTTTGAGACAGAGATGTATTGTGTGATACTACTGTTTGAGACAGAGATGTATTGTGTGATACTACTGTTTGAGACATAAATGTATTGTGTGATACTACTGTTTGAGACAGAGATGTATTGTGTTATAATACTGTCTGATACAGAGATGTATTGTGTGATACTACTGTTTGAGACAGAGATGTATTGTGTGATACTACTGTTTGCGACAGAGATTTATTGTGTGATAATACTGTTTGAGACAGAGATGTATTGTGTGATAATACTGTTTGAGACAGAGATTTATTGTGTGATACTACTGTTTGAGACAGATTTATTGTATTATACTACTGTTTGAGACAGAGATGTATTGTGTGATAATACTGTTTGAGACAGAGATGTATTGTGTGATACTACTTTCTGAGACAGAGATTTATTGTGTGATAATACTGTTTGAGACAGAGATTTATTGTGTGATAATACTGTTTGAGACAGAGATTTATTGTGTGATACTACTGTTTGAGACAGAGGTGTATTGTGTGATACTACTGTTTGAGACAGAGGTGTATTGTGTGATACTACTGTTTGAGACAGAGATGTATTGTGTGATAATACTGTTTGAGACAGAGATGTATTGTGTGATAATACTGTTTGAGACAGAGATGTATTGTGTGATAATACTGTTTGAGACAGAGATGTATTGTGTGATAACACTTTGAGACAGAGATGTATTATGTAATACTACTGTTTGAGACAGAGGTATATTGTGTGATAATACTGTTTGAGACATAGATTTATTGTGTGATGATACTGTTTGAGACAGAGATGTATTATGTAATACTACTGTTTGAGACAGATTTATTGTGTAATACTATTGCGTGATACAACTATTGTGTGATACAACTATTGTGTGATACAACTATTGTGTGATACAACTATTGTGTGATACAACTATTGTGTGATGCAACTATTGTGTGATGCAACTATTGTGTGATGCAACTATTGTGTGATACAACTATTGTGTGATACAACTATTGTGTGATACAACTATTGTGTGATACAACTATTGTATGATATAACTATTGTGTGATGCAACTATTGTGTGATGCAACTATTGTGTGATACAACTATTGTGTGATACAACTATTGTGTGATACAACTATTGTGTGATACAACTATTGTGTGATGCAACTATTGTGTGATGCAAATATTGTGTGATACAACTATTGTGTAATGCAACTATTGTGTGATACAACTATTGTGTGATACAACTATTGTGTGATACTACCGCATACCGCGTTCCAAACACAGCTGTCTTCAATGTGGAAGACTAAATTGCGTTGGTTTCCATACAATGGTATGAGCGGTATGGGTGCAATGACAAACTACTGAAGGTAAACTTGCCCAGCAATCACAAACAGCTAAACAATTCTGGGGTGAATGGTACGTCCTGTAGAGTACACGCATCTAGCGCCAGCGTAAGGCCAACTCTCGATGTTTCTAATTGTTTAATTACAAAATCATGCGTGGGGGATGTATGTGTGGGTTGGAAGATGTGTGTGGGGGATGTGTGTGTGGGTTGGGGATGCGGGTGTGAGTGAGGGATGTGCCGGTGGGTGGGGGTGTTTGGGTGGATGGTAGGAAGTATGTGGGTGTTGGTGGGAGAAAGGTTGTGTGAGTTGGTGGGTGGGGAATGTGTATGTGGGTGGGTGGGTGCGGGGTGTGTTGATTGGTGGAGTGAGTGTGTGTGTGTGTGGATGTGGGTGGGGGATGTGTGGTCTGGGGATGAGTGTTTGGCTGGGTGGTTGGAGGTGTGTGGATATGGGTGGGTGGGTGGGTGGGTGAGTGGGTGTGTGTAGGCTGGGGGATGGGTGCGTATGTGGGGAGATGTGTGTGTGTGTGGGGATGTGTGTTAATAGGGAAGGGTGGGTTGCTGGGTGTTTGGGTGGGGATGTGTGTTAATAGGGAAGGGTGGGTTGCTGGGTGTTTGGGTGGGGGTGTGTGTGGGTGGGGTGTGTAGGTAGGGTGTGTGGGGGATGTGTGTGTGTGGGTGGGGGATGTGTATGACTGGATGAGGGCGTGTGTAGGTGGGTGGGGTGGGTATGTGGGAGGGTGGTTGTGGGTGGGGTGTATGTGGGTGGGGATGTGTGTGGGTGGATGGAGGGTGTGTGTATAGGTGGGTGAGATGTGGTGAGTGGGTGCAGGTTGTATATGGGTGGGTGAGTTGTGGCGAGTGGATGAGGGTTGTGTGTGGGTGGACAGGGATGTTTGTGGGTGGGTGGGGTGTATGTTGGTGGGAGGGGATGTGTGGGTGGGAGGGGATGTGTCTCATAACATTGTAATATGCATTGTCTATGTATACAACATTCATCTGTGCGGGCTGTTGTTTGTCGAGACTCCTGTCTTTCCCACTTTTCACATTGGGCTGTGGGGAGCGTTTTGTGTGATATTCACTGGCACAGGAACGGAGCATAATGGGGACGACCCGTTGCTGTGAAGTTGGAACTGCGACTAACTAACTAACTAACTAACTAACTAACTAACTAACTAACCAACCAACCAACTAACTAACTAACCAACCAACCAACCAACTAACTAACTAACAACATTAATTTGAAATTGTATTTTCCTATGTGAATGTATCATGCACTATTGATGAAAGAAAGACGAGTGACTGGAAGGGCCGAATGTAAGACGGGCCTGCGTGCCCAATTTGTAACTCTTTAAAAATAAAGTTGAATTGGATTGAATTGAATAGTTGTTTAATTACAACAGCATGGTTTGCCACGTGGAATGCTCTTCTGACATGGATCAACGCCGTTCCACATAGGTTGTTGTTAATTATATATTGGTGCCAGTTTTCTAACATGTTTGTTAGGGCCGAGTGGCAAGAATATTGTCAAAGACTCAAGTATAGAGGAGGAAGACCACCCTGAATGAGTGGTCCACCTCCAGTAGATTAGAGGTAACCCAGTGCCCCTATATGAGGGCAGGGTAGGTGATAGGAAGGGGAACTATTAATTAGTTCTCTCATGAGACACGGAGGTGTCAACCAGAGAGTTAGCACTCTGGTCACGGCATGATCACGCCAACGTGAAACTAGAGTGTAACTCAAGAGAGGCCACTACTCGAGCGTGCTGAATGAGGCCGCACGCAAAAAGCCGTAGTGCGCCCCAAGTTCTTCCGCGTACTGTGTAAACAGCACGCGGAGTAGAATCAGACGGGACACAGACTTCATAGTGATAACATCGCTTAGCGATGCTTGTTTCGTTAGCCGAGTAGATAGATTAGCAATAGGGTTAGGAAAACGACTAGTGATAGGAAGTTCTGTGCATTTATTCTTGTGTGATTTGTTAGCGACTGTTTGTTGTACATTGATGTGATGCAAAGAGCCAGTGGCAATAAAATGTGTAATCAATTCCTCTCGTACGACTAGCAAGTCTTTTGTGTGGTGCGAGAGAAGTATCCCAGAATGCCTGTGACATCGGTTGCTGACAGGCTAGGATAAAGTGGTGTCAGAAGTGTGGCTTGGACAATTGTTCAAGCTATTACACTCACCCACGGCTCTAAAATAGGTGTTACGGCTAGATAATCACAGGGTTTAGTTTATGTTAGTGACAATGGCATGTGCAGACAGAACAAAGTGCGAGCTGTACCCATCGTGACCAAGTTATGTTTATTTATGCTTACTGAATTATTTTGTGCTTATGAACATGTTTTCTCCTTATTTGTAAGTATTATTGTTATACTTTTGTATCATTTACTTCTGTAATTACTTATTTATTTACTAGTAATTGTCAAATATGATTCATGGCGGAGCGATACACAAAACTGAGCCGAGAAGAAAATCGATTTTTCCAATCTAAAAATAGCGCTGCGCCTCTGACGTATCACGACTGACAAACAGCTGCGTTACGCCATTTGCAGTCAGCGACTGATTGTTTACAAATCGCAAAGCGGCTGCTCGCCTGAATCGTTGACTTATATCAAATATTATTTGTGTATATTAGTTATTTATTGAATATATTTATTTATTTGAACATTATTATTACCTTTATATTTATTTCAACGCATTTATTTATTTATTTATATATTTTTTCTTTTTCTTGCCGTCGCGATGGCACTACTTTTGCTATGCAAATGAGACGCAGTCTGCACAACACTTCCATAAATTAAACAGTTAGAGTTAGCGAAGGCAAAAGACGTTAGAACGAAGACAGGACAGTGACATTTAATATTAATTAAACCACATTATATTTTCCTGGGGCTTGTAATTGTAAAAATTGTCTAGAATTATATATCGTTTACAAGTGGTTAATTGTTGATGCTCTTGATAACCAGGAAGAACAACCGCTGGTCATAAGCATACTCAAGCTGTGTGTGGTATTACCAGACGAATGAAACTTGAGGTGCCAAACGAGTGTACATGAGTGATCTGGAAAGTTAAGATAAGTATACCCAAATGATTTTGCATGCAATATGATTAATAATGCATCTCTTTTTCAGCGTGTGATGTATTAGCATAGTTTTTGTGATCTGTTTTCCAGGTTATAAACTAAGAGTACAATTTTTTTGTACTCAGGATTTAAAAACATAACATATCTAATACAAATACGTGAGTAAATATTTAAGTGCCTATCAAATCTAGCTAATTACCAAACAACATGGCAACTTTAGCTGATTTCATAAAGGCAGGCAAGGAACTAGAATACACAGGGAAGGACTTAGAGCAATATGCTGATCAAAAATTTAAGGAAGCAAAAGATGCTGAAAGAGATGAACGTGCACGAGAAAGACAACATCAGAAGGAGATGGTAGAACTAGCTGAAATAACAAAACAAAAAGAATTAGAATTAAAACAAAAACAATTGGATCAGGAGAAAGAATTAAAGCAAAAAGAGATAGATATGGCAAGAGTGAAAGAAAAACAAATACAGGTAGAATCAGAGACACAGTTAAAGATGAAAGGTATGGAGGTAGATTCACACTTAGAGATCTCCGCTACAAAACTAAAAAGTCAGCAAGAAGAAAATAAATTTAATAAGTACAAAAACATTATCAAACCATTTTGTAAAGAAGATTCCATATCAGCCTGGACAGAAAATGTCGAATATCAACTGAAATATCACCAAGTACCAAATCGAAATGTGGGCCATGATCTACATGAAGAACTTAAGTGGGGAGCCCCTTAAAGTGATAGAATCAATACCAACTGATCTTAGATCTAACTATCAGTACATCCACGATAGGATAATGCAACATTTCTTACTTGATGCCCCTGGGTATCAAGTACAGTTTTCCAATTTAAAACCAAAGCCAAGCGAGACCTTTATCGATTATGTCTCAAATGTCCAAAGCGTACTAAATAGATGGCTTAGTGCATCAAAAATAGGAAAAGATTTTGACAAACTTAAAAATTTAATAGCCATGGATAAAGTCATATCCACAATACCATCTCCTTTCGCTAAATTCCTGCAGCAGTCAGACATTGAGACCATAGAACAATTTGAAAAGAAAGGCTCCGCATATTTTTCCTCAAATATAGATATTTTCAAGACATCAAATAGCGACTCTGAAATAGTTTTTTTTTTGTTAAAGACCAAACTAAAAGCTATCAGAGCAATAAAAAACCATTTCATAGAGTCGACAAGAAAGATAAGAAAGTGTCGAAATGTGTCTATTGTCAACTTTTTCATGATACTTATTCTATGTGTGATAAATCACCAAACTATCCGACACATCTTCAGATGGTCATTAAGAAACAACAAAACAAAAGAACTGCATACAGGCGTGCAGTCAAATGCTTCTTCTGTTCAAGCTACGGGCACTATTCCAATAAGTGCCTAGGCCGCCAAAGAATGAAGGCCAACAATGCTATTTTGATTGATACATCTTCAGATAGTGGTAGTGAGACTGAGTGTGATATCGAGAATGTATTACCTTTTAATCAATCTGAAGATGTTTGTTGTGTAAACGATAGATTAAGCTTTGACAGTTGTGAGCGATGTCACCAATTTCATGCAGACGGAAAATTAGAATGTGGACATACAGTACCATTCTCAACTGAGAGTGTAAATGCAGCATTAGCCTCCAGAGGCAATTTGGTGTTCCACAATGCAATGGTCAACGACAGACCATGCCAATGTTTGCTGGACAGCGGCAGCACCCTTATTGGTCTTAGAAAGGAACTGGTGAATCCAAATGATTACACAGGTAACTCAGTCAAATGCCGAACCTTTTCGGGTAACATTGAAATTTACCCTTTGGCCAAAGCCCGTATTAACACTCCTTTCCTTTCTGGTACCTTTACATGTGCGATTTTAGATAACCCTTGCACTGATTTAATTTTGGGATGCTTACCCCAATTGAAACATTGCACTAGCGAAGAAATAGCTGCATGGGAAAAATTAAATGCAGCTAATGCAACAACCAGAGCAGACACTATGAAACATCAAGACATACTACAAGATGAGAGACTACTGTTGCTATCACCAACTAGCACGGATGATACCACCAGACAAAAATTCATAGAACAGCAAAAAGCTGATCCTAGTGTGTCTCCATATCTAAAGCTTTTGAAAGAAAAAGCCAAAGTGACAAAAAACGCATCATGGTTCTTTAGACTTAATAATGGTATTCTTACTAGGTATTATACAACTGGTAACCATGAGATTCAGCAAACGGTGCTACCTGTACAACACCGCCAAACTGTGCTAAAGATTGCACATGAGTCACCGTTTGCTGGTCACCTGGCATACGACAAAACCAGGGCCAGAATTCAGGCTCATTTTTATTGGCCAGGTTTTTGTAAAGATATAAAACAATTTTGTCGTTCATGTAATGTCTGTCAACAACTAGTACGTAAGGGTAAACATCCTACAGCTGAAGTGAAACCTTCAACACTGGCCTCTAGGCCATTTGAGAGTGTGGCGGTAGATATTGTAGGACCCCTGAACCAGGTGTCCAGCAAAGGAAATCGCTTCATCTTAACAATGGTAGACCTATGTTCAAGGTGGGTTGAGGCAGTAGCTTTGAAATACATCACCTCCAAAGACGTTGCCAATGTATTTCTACACTTGTTCTCACGATTCGGATTTCCACGTACCATCTTATCCGATCGTGGAACTCAATTCATATCGGCTGCAACGCAAGTCCTTACGAAAATGTTAGGGATTAAACAGCAGTTTACAACAGCTTATCATCCAGCCAGCAATGGAATAGTAGAAAAAATTAACGGAGACCTTAATCACATGCTGGCTAAGGTGACAGCAGAAAACCCAGCTGATTGGGATACACTGTTACCAACAGTGCTGTTCGCCTATCGGGAGATCCCCCATTCAAGCACGGGTTTCTCACCGTTTGAATTAGTATACGGGGCTAACCCACGTGGACCCCTAACAATTTATCATCAGGTAATAACTAATTCCATTGAAATTCCAACCCCAAAAACACCTTATGAAATGGTGACAGAAACACGAGATAAAATCATGAAATCGTGTATCATAGCTAGGGCAGCTTTGGAGAGGAAGGGTCAAATCTACCGCCAATACGCAAACAAAGGTGCGAGAACAATTATTCTTGAACCAGATCAAGACATACTTCTGTTACTTCCAGACAAACGGAATTTATTATTGACCTCATGGCAAGGGCCATTCAAAGTGGTACGAAAAATTTCGGATGTCGATTATGAAATATCGATAAACGGACACTTAAAGATATTTCATATCAACATGTTGAAACCCTACTTTTCACGACAAGAGACAGAATTAGAGACAGACGAACATAATGCACCCACACCTATGGATGAGACGACAGACGTACACAACGCAACTACACTAGTTAGCGAGACTGGCAAATCCGACGAGATGCATACACTTAGTGAGTTTACAGAAAACGCACTTAGCACCACTACCGTACTGAATCAGGTAGACGACGACGGGATGGAACTACCCGTTCCAATTGTAGACAAGACTGCTACATTAGATTGTATACGATTAGAAACGGGACTGACAGAAGAACAACGACGACAGATAATAGAATTAGTGACTGAATATAAGGACATATTTTCCGACATTCCAGGTAGGACGGACAGGATCGAGCACTCCATCCTTCTTTCGGACTCGAAGCCTATCAAATGCAGGCCGTACTCTATCCCACTTAGCTATAGAGAAAATCTAAATAAGGAAATTCTTAATTTAGAAGCTAGTGGAATCATTCAAAAATCTACATCTGAGTACTCCTTTCCAATCGTCCTGGTCAAGAAAAAAGACTCCACCATTCGTCTTTGTGTGGACTATAGAAAACTCAACAATGTCACTAAGATCGACGCAGAACCAATTCCTTCCTGCGAAGATCTTATTCTTGACATGTCCACCTCCAAAATCTTCTCAATAATTAGACCTTACTAAGGGATATTGGCAGGTCCCTATGCAGACTCAATCTATCCATCTTACTGCATTCTCAACGCCTCTAGGTCTTTATGAGTGGCGATTTCTTCCTTTCGGACTTCGTAATGCTCCTGCCACTTTCGTACGCTTAACTAGAGATTTGCTACATGGAGTGACGAATACAGTGACATATATAGATGATATTTGTGTCCATACAGAGGACTGAACAACACACTTACTGAAACTGAGACATGTCTTCGATAGGTTGCGACTCTTCGGTCTCACTATCAAACCGATCAAAGTCGAATTGGGCCTACAAGAAATTGATTTTTTGGGTCATGTCATTTCACAAGGACAACTGAAAACTGACAATAGAATTATTACCAAAATTATGAACCTGACCATGCCTACAACAAAAAAGCAGGTCAGGAGCCTTTTGGGTTTAGTAAATTATTATAGCAAGTTCATACCGAACTTAGCTGAAATTACAAGTGTATTTTCAAATGTTTTAAAAGCATCAGTAAAATTAGATGTCAAAGATGCATTATTAATTTCTGCATTGTCAAAATTGAAAATCCTATTTAGTACTGTACCAATCCTCCGCTTGCCTAATCCTAGGCTCGTTTATTATCTTAGGACAGATGCCAGCAGGATTTCCATCGCTGCAGTACTAGGCCAGTTTTATGATGGCATCTTCCATCCGATTTGCTACGTGAGCCGCAAGATCACACCGGCTGAGTCCAGATATTCCATATCAGAGTTGGAAGCCCTAAGCGTCATCTATTCGGTGAGGAAGTTGCATCGATTTCTGGCGGGTAATCACTTTGTGGTCCAGACTGACAACTCCCCGATCACGGTCATACAAAGTGGGGTACATCGGAATGACCGCATCTACAGGTGGTCATTAATATTACAGAATTATACTTTTAGTATAGAACATATTAAGGGTAGGGACAACATTCTTGCTGATACCCTTAGTCGACCATATGAGGTAGAAATACCTGAAATTCCACACGAATAGGTAGTTTAAGAAATGTTAAGTTAGTACACTTAAAATATCCTGTGTAGATTATACTATTGTGTACATAGACATCAGGATCAGAACTGTGCGCTAAGAACAGTGAACTACCATGTGTCCGTAGACAGCAGAATGACAACTGTGCGCCAAGAACAAGGAAATCACCGTGTGTACATAGACAGCTCGTTACTTACTATGCTCCATTTGTGCTCCGGTGAATCACCTGTGTTACTCATATCAGAACAGTGTCAGAACATTGTGAAATAACAGACACGAAGATACTTGTCTACGACACCAGCGGACTCAACGAGTGTAAGAATACCCATAAGACACAAGTATGACTGTGTAGTGTAGTTAGCATACCCAGGATAAGTGTGTATATATAAACTATGCCAACGAAAGCAATTTCTATACGTTATGGCAACCACTAACCTGAGGTAAATAGACATTATGTATATATACTTATTGTGATATGTAATATAACGGTTTTAAGATAGTGGTAAATTATAGTTAGATTAGTTACTTTAATATAGAGTTAGATTAGATTTAGGAATAGAATATTTTTTTTTTGTAGTTTAGATAAATCATTAATTTACCCACTTACTTAGCATAAAAGTAGATTACGATAGTACTTGAAACTTAATAACAGCGAATTAAAGATTAGGATAAAGAAGCTTAGATAGGAACAGCACCATTTAGTCAATTAATGTAATTATATGGCATTCCATCTTTATGAACATTTTAACAACTTCATCAGTTAGGACTAAAATTAGGTTAGACTTTATAGCATAAAAGGATTATACATATTAACATACATCATTTAGACCATGTAGAATAAAAAAATATCCATTATATTTGTTCATTTAAACATTAACAACATTATTTAGAATTTTTGTTACATTGCACATTACCCATTTCATAAAGATACATAACTCATCTCGCATCATTTTATTTTTTTAGATAGTTAGATTACTTCCCTTAAATTAGATTAATTTTGTACAACAAAATAGAATATAGATAGTTAGAGAATTAGTATTAGTAGTTCAATAGAATATAGCGTTTAATAATATCAGGGTAAAAACTATCAACGCTATTTCATCCATGTAAATATTTTGTAAATACATGACTCGTGCAGTAAGTTACGCACAGTCATGAAGCTCAACTCTTTTCAAACGGAGCTAAACTTGTACAGGGTCACTTCAAGGTTTTTAAATAATTTGGGAATAAAAGATGTGTGACAGAAGTGTGAAAGTGAGAGAAAATGGTAAATATACAATGGAGAGTGAAGGCAGCCAGCGGAATTTTTCTGCCGCTCAGCGCGACTTTTTATTATTTGTCTGCGTCAAGCGTTTGCTTTCAGTGTTGAAGTGTGCTGTCTCAAATGTTTTGTGTGTAGTTTAGATTAAAACTTAGATAAAGTATTTTAAGTCTCATAAGACGGAAACGTAGTCACGAATTAGTGTTATACACTTGTTTGTGGCCACATTTAACCGAATTATGGCACTTGAAAACTAACTTGCATACATATTTATAGACAGACACACATGTTAGAAGTTAAATTATATTATTAGTTAGATCCAAACACGCAAACAACCAGGAAAACACACATGTAAAGCACATACATTTTTTAGAACAAAGAGATATAACTTCGGGTCAGGGGACACAATAGACAACGAAACACTAACTTAACAGTGAAAGATAACTTTACACGCGGAAGCGAGATAGGTAAAGCCTGTCGCACACAGCTTGTGCAAGTGTTGTTTAATATTATATGGGGGACATGAAGCAATTCATGTGTTGACCCTAAGAAAGTCAACTTTGTATGGGTAGTGAGTTAATTTACTATTTGAGGACAGGTCTTATAAGACAACGGTCCGGTTCAGACAAACCTCTAATTATATAATATTGCGATTGAGAAGAGGGCTCACGCCAACCAAACAAGTTTGTGGCGATCAGCTATAGCCAAGTAAAGTGATACTACACTGTGACAATAGTCAGTAGAGGTCTATTGAGATACCCAGAACCAAGTTATCAGGAGTCTTTGAAAAAAATTAGATACACTAATTTTTAGAAACCTCTTGCGTCACAACCATGAGTCAAAGTTTGTAACGCAACACAGGAGGGGAGGGTGTGTGTCAAAGACTCAAGTATAGAGGAGGAAGACCACCCTGAATGAGTGGTCTACCTCCAGTAGATTAGAGGTAACCCAGTGCCCCTATATGAGGGCAGGGTAGGTGATAGGAAGGGGAACTATTAATTAGTTCTCTCATGAGACACGGATGTGTCAACCAGAGTGTTAGCACTCTGGTCACGGCATGATCACGCCAACGTGAAACTAGAGTGTAACTCAAGAGAGGCCACTACTCGAGCGTGCTGAATGAGGCCGCATGCAAAAAGCCGTAGTGCGCCCCAAGTCCTTCCGCGTACTGTGTAAACAGCACGCGGAGTAGAATCAGACGGGACACAGACTTCATAGTGATAACATCGCTTAGCGATGCTTGTTTCGTTAGCCGAGTAGATAGATTAGCAATAGGGTTAGGAAAACGACTAGTGATAGGAAGTTCTGTGCATTTATTCTTGTGTGATTTGTTAGCGACTGTTTGTTGTACATTGATGTGATGCAAAGAGCCAGTGGCAATAAAATGTGTAATCAATTCCTCTCGTACGACTAGCAAGTCTTTTGTGTGGTGCGAGAGAAGTATCCCAGAATACCTGTGACATCGGTTGCTGACAAATATGTTTGTGGACATCTTGATTGACTCAGCTATAAGCTTGTTGCGAACTAAATACGGAAAGAGATAGAAGAGAGGGGAGAGAGAGAGAGAGAGAGAGAGAGAGAGAGAGAGAGAGAGAGAGAGAGAGAGAGAGAGAGAGAGAGAGAGAGAGATGTAACTAAACACATCCCTGCATGTCAGATGTCAATCACATCTCTGCCTTGAGTACGTCCCACCAAGCTCCCGAGACGAGTGCTAGTTCCTGAGATGATTGCTGTAGACCAGTGTTTCCCAACGTGGGGCCCACACCCCACAGGGGGGCAATTCGATTGTTAAGGGGGGCAATTCGAAAATGGAAGAAATCGGCTGGATATAACAAAACAGGGAGACTTGAGACTGAAGTTAACTAAATTGGAACCTGACATAAAATCTCTTTGCAGCAAGCATCAAGCGCCAGGATCTCACTAAATTTAAAGAATAAATAATTACTAATAATTAAAATAATGTAGAAAAATCTTTCATTAAAATTATTTTCTACTTGAATTTCAGTTCTCCATTATGTTTTGAAAATTTACTTACTGTGTTTGCTCAATAATTTCCTAGTGATTTTTTTCCTAAATACCTATCAATCAAGTTATTTAGTGAACATTTCAATTTTTGAATATTAAAAATAATGTATATGTTGGGGGGGGGGGGGGGGGGGTGAGAATTTTAGAAAGGCTTAGGTGGGGCATAGCACAAAAAAGGTTGGGAAACACTGCTGTAGACGGTAAATTACCAATCGTCATACTATTGTTTGTGACAGCTGTCGTCACGTGACCCCGGCCACGTGACTGGTTGCAACAATGCTACAGCAAACTGTTGGATGAACGTCTGTGATTGAAGTGATGTTGTCAGATGATCTGCTCATAAACAACCGGAGACACGGGCAGTGTCCGATTGTACGCCTTCCCACTGGAAGTTTGACTCATACAGCTCGACAGCAGACAGGGGGCGGGGTAGAGACCTGGCGACATGTACGGGCTGCAATCAACGGAGACATCTAGACGTATATGACTGGGGTGGGCGGGGGAGACATCTAGACTTATATGACTGGGGTGGGCGGGGGAGACATCTAGACGTATATGACTGGGATGGGCGGGGGAGACATCTAGACGTATATGACTGGGGTGGGAGGGGGGGACATCTAGAGGTATATGACTGGGGTGGGAGGGGGAGACATCTAGACGTATATGACTGTGGTTGGAGGGGGAGACATCTAGAGGTATTTGACTGGGGTGGACGGGGGGGGGGGACATCTAGACGTATATGACTGGGGTGGGAGGGGGGGGACATCTAGAGGTATATGACTGGGGTTGTCGGGGGAGACATCTAGACGTATACGACTGGGGTGGGAGGGGGAGACATCTAGAGGTATATGACTGGGGTGGGAGGGGGAGACATCTAGACGTATATGACTGGGGTGGGAGGGGGAGACATCTAGAGGTATATGACTGGGGTTGGAGGGGGAGACATCTAGACGTATATGACTGGGGTTGGAGGGGGAGACATCTAGAGGTATATGACTGGGATGGGCGGGGGAGACATCTAGAGGTATATGACTGGGGTGGGCGGGGGGGGGGACATCTAGACGTATATGACTGGGGTGGGAGGGGGGGACATCTAGAGGTATATGACTGGGGTTGGCGGGGGAGACATCTAGACGTATACGACTGGGGTGGGAGGGGGAGACATCTAGAGGTATATGACTGGGGTGGGGCGGGGGAGACATCTAGACGTAAATGACTGGGGTTGGCGGGGGAGACATCTAGACGTATACGACTGGGGTGGGAGGGGGAGACATCTAGAGGTATATGACTGGGGTGGGAGGGGGAGACATCTAGACGTATATGACTGGGGTTGGCGGGGGAGACATCTAGACGTATACGACTGGGGGTGGGAGGGGGAGACATCTAGAGGTATATGACTGGGGTGGGCGGGGGAGACATCTAGACGTATACGACTTGGGTGGGAGGGGGAGACATCTAGAGGTATATGACTGGGGTGGGCGGGGGAGACATCTAGACGTATATGACTGGGGTGGGTGGGGGAGACATCTAGACGTATATGACTGGAGTTGGCGGGGGAGACATCTAGAGGTATATGACTGGGGTGGGCGGGGGAGACATCTAGAGGTATATGACTGGGGTGGGCGGGGAGACATCTATACGTATATGACTGGGGTGGGCGGGGAGACATCTATACGTATATGACTGGGGTGGGCGGGGGAGACATCTATACGTATATGACTGGGGTGGGCGGGGGAGACATCTAGACGTATATGACTGGGGTGGGCGGGGGAGACATCTAGAAGTATATGACTGGGGTGGGCGGGGAGACATCTAGACGTATATGACTGGGGTGGGCGGGGGAGACATCTAGAGGTATATGACTGGGGTGGGCGGGGGAGACATCTAGAGGTATATGACTGGGGTGGGCGGGGGAGACATCTAGAGGTATATGACTGGGGTTGGTGGGGGAGACATCTAGAGGTATATGACTGGGGTGGGCGGGGGAGACATCTAGAGGTATATGACTGGGGGTTGGTGGGGAGACATCTAGAGGTATATGACTGGGGTGGGCGGGGGAGACATCTAGAGGTATATGACTGGGGTGGGCGGGGAGACATCTAGACGTATATGACTGGGGGTGGGCGGGGGAGACATCTATACGTATATGACTGGGTGGGCGGCGGGAGACATCAGACGTATATGACTGGGGTGGGCGGGGGAGACAATGTAGACGTATATGACTGGGGTGGGCGGGTGGAGACATCTAGACCGTATATGACTGGGGTGGGCGGGGGAGAACATCTAGACGTATATGACTGGGGTAGGGTGGGGGACGACATCTAGAGGTATATGACTGGGGTGGGCGGGGGAGACATCTAGATGTATATGACTGGGGTGGGCGGGGGAGACATCTAGAAGTATATGACTGGGGTGGTGCGGGGGAGACATCTAGAGGTATATGACTGGGGTGGGCGGGGGAGACATCTAGAGGTATATGACTGGGGTTGGGCGGGGAGACATCTAGAGGTATATGACTGGGGTGGGCGGGGGAGACATCTAGAGCGTATATGACTGGGGTGGGCTTGGGGGAGACATCTAGAGGTATATGACTGGGGGTGGGCGGGGGAGACATCTAGACGTATATGACTGGGGGTGGGCGGGGGAGACATCTAGACGTATATGACTGGGTGGGCGGGGGAGACATCTAGACGGTATATGACTGGGGTGGGCGGGGGAGACATCTAGAGGTATATGACTGGGGTGGGCGGGGGAGACATCTAGAGGTATATGACTGGGGTGGGCGGGGGAGACATCTATACGTATATGACTGGGGTGGGCGGGGGAGACATCTAGACGTATATGACTGGGGTGGGCGGGGGAGACATCTATACGTATATGACTGGGGTGGGCGGGGGAGACATCTAGACGTATATGACTGGGGTGGGCGGGGGAGACATATATACGTATATTACTGGGGTGGGCGGGGGAGACATCTAGACGTATATGACTGGGGTGGGCGGGGGAGACATCTAGAGGTATATGACTGGGGTGGGAGGGGGAGACATCTAGAGGTATATGACTGGGGTGGGCGGGGGAGACATCTAGACGTATATGACTAGGGGTGGGTGGGGGAGACATCTAGACGTATATGACTGGGGTGGGCGGGGGAGACATCTAGACGGTATATGACTGGGGTGGGCGGGGGAGACATCTAGATGTATATGACTGGGGTGGGCGGGGGAGACATCTAGAGGTATATGACTGGGTGGGCGGGGGAGACATCTAGAGGTATATGACTGGGGTTGCCAGGGGAGACATCTAGAGGTATATTGACTGGGGTGGGCGGGGGAGACATCTAGAGGTATATGACTGGGGTGGGCGGGGGAGTACATCTAGACGTATATGACTGGGATGGGCGGGGGAGACATCTAGACGTATATGACTAGGGTGGGTGGGGAGACATCTAGAGGTATATGACTGGGGGTGGGCGGGGAGACATCTAGAGGTATATGACTAGGGTGGGCGGGGGAGAGACTCAGATGTACATGTACTGGGCTGGCAAATCAACGGAGACATCTAGACGTATATGACTGGGTGGGCGGGGGAGACATCTAGACGTATATGACTGGGGTGGGCGGGGGGAGACATCTAGAGGTATATGACTAGGGTGGGTGGGGGAGACATCTAGACGGTATATGACTGGGGTGGGCGGGGGAGACATCTAGACGTATATGACTAGGGTGGGTGGGGGAGAGACCAGATGACATGTACGGGCTGCAATCAACGGAGACATCTAGACGTATATGACTGGGGTGGGCGGGGGAGACATCTAGAGGTATATGACTAGGGTGGGCGGGGGAGACATCTAGAGGTATATGACTGGGGTGGGCGGGGGAGACATCTAGAGGTATATGACTAGGGTGGGCGGGGGAGACATCTAGAGGTATATGACTGGGGTGGGTGGGGGAGACCTCTAGAGGTATATGACTGGGGTGGGTGGGGGAGAGACCAGATGACATGTACGGGCTGCAATCAACGGAGACATCTAGAGGTATATGACTGGGATGGGCGGGGGAGACATCTAGACGTATATGACTGGGGTGGGCGGGGGAGACATCTAGACGTATATGACTGGGGTGGGGCGGGGGAGACATCTAGACGTATATGACTGGGGTGGGCGGGGGAGACATCTAGACGTATATGACTGGGGTGGGCGGGGAGACATCTAGACGTATATGACTGGGTGGGCGGGGGGAGACATCTAGACTGTATAGGACTGGGATGGGCGGGGGAGACATCTAGACGTATATGACTGGGGTGGGCGGGGGAGACATCTAGACGTATATGACTGGGGTGGGCGGGGGAGACATCTAGACGTATATGACTGGGATGGGCGGGGGAGACATCTAGACGTATATGACTGGGGTGGGCGGGGGAGACATCTAGACGTATATGACTGGGGTGGGCGGGGGAGACATCTAGACGTATATGACTGGGGTGGGTGGGGGAGACCTCTAGAGGTATATGACTGGGGTGGCGGGGGAGACATCTAGACGTATATGACTGGGGTGGGCGGGGGAGACATCTAGACGTATATGACTGGGGTGGGTGGGGGAGACCTCTAGAGGTATATGACTGGGGTGGGTGGGGGAGAGACCAGATGGACATGTACGGGCTGCAATCAACGGAGACATCTAGAGGTATTGACTGGGGTGGGCGGGGGAGACATCTAGAGGTATATGACTAGGGTGGGCGGGGGAGAGACCAGATGACATGCGGGGGAGACATCTAGACGTATATGACTGGGGTGGGCGGGGGAGACATCTAGAGGTATATGACTGGGGTGGGCGGGGCGGACATCTAGACGTATATGACTGGGGTGGGCGGGGGAGACATCTAGAGGTATATGACTGGGGTGGGAGGGGGAGACATCTAGACGTATATGACTGGGGTGGGAGGGGGAGACATCTAGACGTATATGACTGGGGTGGGTGGGGGAGACATCTAGACGTATATGACTGGGATGGGCGGGGGAGACATCTAGACGTATATGACTGGGGTGGGTGGGGGAGACATCTAGACGTATATGACTGGGGTGGGCGGGGGAGACATCTAGACGTATATGACTGGGGTTTGTGGGGGAGACATCTAGAGGTATATGACTGAGGTGGGCGGGGGAGACATCTAGACGTATATGACTGGGGTGGGCGGGCAGGAATTGTGCTGTACCCGGACGGGGTGTCTGCAGTTGTGAGGGTGATCACCAGCATCGATATATTTGTCACACAATGGGCTTCAGTGGATTATTAGAAGCCTTTCTGTGACATGTTGGGAGTTGGAAGCAGTACCCACTCTGACTTACCCTACATTGAAGTAAAGCTATGAGGATGGGACTGATTTCATTTGGAGGGGATTGGTTCTTGGAAGCCAAAGTGACCCATAATAGCTCTGGAAATCTAGGGGTTTCCCCAGGAAAATTAATTTCTTCCCTCCAAAATCTTCCTTCCCGAAAAGAGAAACTTAGTTAGCTCGAGAGTCCCCCACCTATGATTATTTTCCTTTTTAGGTGAAATGGTCACAGGAATTAATAAAATGGAAAGTTCCCTTTTCTGAGTAAACTGGAACCTGGGAGATTACAATAGAACAGAATTTAGCTGTCTATTAGTGTTTACCCAGTCACCTGTAGTTCCAGATACTACCTTTATGTGAAGTAGTTTCCTAACTAAACACATAGATAATAAAATGTTTTGCTACACCACAATGGACTTGACAGAAGAATGCAGGAACAGTTAATTTGGTTTATTAATCAAAATAAAAACCTGTGGAAGTAACCAGTGATGCATTATGACATATATGAAATACATCAAGACATTGAGATAATGTTCATATTCAACATTAGAAATAAGAACTCTCATGTTCAGAGATGACTTCAGTCATTTGGCCACTAAGCCCTCCCATCAGTTAGCCTGCTATTGTTTCTGTAATAAATACCCCAGATGGTACTGGAACATTTCTCAAGGATTTGTAAAACAAATAGTCTAAACAGTCTCTACACACTGTATGAATCAGAGGAGTCCATGACTACTCTCTGTTCCTGAAAGTTATTGATTGTTCTCACAAGTAAAAAGTTTCACTGAGTAAAATCAAAGTATGGCAGTGATGAAATGCTGCCAAACTTCTGCCATATTTGTAAATAATTTGCATTGAGGTATAAACTTGATCCTAATGATCTTAGAACTGTTTCTACACTTTAAATATATCAATCACCAGATCAATCATGAAACACAGATCCGGTTTGGGCACAGTTCAGTGGGGACTCATTGAATATTTCTTGGTCCTGGCCACAGATTACTGTTGCACCTTTATATTACAGATCTGCTCTAGGTTGACAGCCATTGTACATTATTGGGCAATGTTCTGCACCTCTGGATCATGACAATCTGCGAACACCGCCATCCTCACCTGAGGTGGATAAACATGGTGAACACATTTATATCTAGCCAAAGGATGATGATTCTCCAGTGGACAAGAATGAAAAGGGTTTACAGACATGAGGTACAGAAGGTAGCAGATTCAGGAAGTACCTAACTACAAGTTAAGAGCTACAGTGGGTCTCCTTGAACTGGCATTAGACATCAGCAATTATCTTGGGCAAGCCTTCTTTTACTGCACTTGTACATAGTGGCCTGTTGGCTGATGTTCTCACAGAGGACACAGGCACAGTGACTGACAAGGCTAGAAAAGAATGAGGGAGAGTAAATGATGAGATGTACCCAGCATATCTGATCCCTACATAGTAATGGAACAGAATAGGATGATTGTTCATCTCATACATATTAACTCATGTTACCAATCAGTGCTGCCAGCATTGTTTTAGTCTGCCTGGATACTTTCCTGTTTATACCCTCTCACCTCTTCTGTCATTTCCTTTACTTACTTCTTCTAACACTGGGGTGATATTTCCCCTTGACAGTTTAGAAGTGCTTATGCATGAGAGCATATTATGTCCTTTACTTACTCGGTCAAACAGGGTGATGGTTTAATAAACTACATTCCACATGTTGCATCAAAGTAATAATGTAAAGAAACATACATTAAATATTTCACTCTAAAGTTAATATAAGTAACATATAATTGGTATGAATGTGGAGGTCTATGTGAAATGTTCCTCATGAGGATTTACACTGCCTCTCATTCAATAACACAGAGTGAAAGAAAGATGAGACACCACATTGTACTCATTCTCTCAAACTAACACCATTCTTCTTTTCTTCGTTCACTTGAGTGCCGGTGTTGGCTGTTAGCTGGACTGTGGTTCGGTCAGAGTGTTAAATGCTTGTTCGAATAAATCACAGCAGTATAAATGCTGGACCAGTCATGGATGCTAAACAGTTACACTCACAATCGGTCTACACGCCACGGACATATAAGATAAGAGGTAGAGTCTTTCATTCCTCCTTCTCACATTCGCGTGTGTTGGCCGTTCGCTGTGGAGTGCAACTAAGGCGACACCTAGCACCAGATCATAGTTTATCTTGTACTAAACCTGCTCTGAACGCAGTCAGCAAGCCAGTGGGATTTAGACTCAAGAATAGGAAACAGTCTGGGCATAATTGAGCCTCTTTTCACAGCTTCAAACCTAGTGATTGTACAGCAACTCTTCTGGAAACGAAAGATAGAGGGCGTCAGATATCTACATCAGCGCTGGCAGAGAGAGTAGCCATCTTGGGACTGGTTGAAAGTTGGTTTCTATCTTCTAATAGAAGAATAAATATATATATATATATATATTCGTGCCGGAACTTACACACACACACACTCTCATACTTAAAGCTTTACCTGACTCAGAAATAAACAAACTCAGGCATAATTTCATCTGAAGCTTTCCTTCTGAATCAGGATGAGGGACATACAGAGACCTAAACCACATCTAGATGCTTGGCCGGTCGCTCTGCAAGTGCCGAAATTTAGCGTCGCTGGACCCAAAATATTTCGCGGGCGACGCGATTATTCTAGGTTAACCAATGGACAGAACGGGCTTAGACCACATGATCTGTCCATCATTGGGTGTCACAGCTATTAATACTGTTGACGCCACATTCCTAGCATTCCAATTCTCTCCAGTGCAAACCCTTAGTGAGAAGTGTGTTTTGAAATTGTGATGTGCAGCAGTGAACAAGACGGAGTGCGCAATCATGCGACACTTTCTGACAGAGTTGGCTTAGTATATTTGAGGGACTTTCTGACAGAGTGGGTTTATCTAGGTTTGGGGGACTTTCTGACAGAGTGGGTTTAGTAGGTTTGGGGGACTTTATGACAGAGTAGGCTTACGTAAGTTTGGGAGACTTTCTGACAGAATGGATTTAGTAGTTATGGGTGACTTTCTGACAGAGTGGATTTAGTAGGTTTGTGGGACTTTCTGGCAGAGTAGGTTTATTTAAGTTTGTGAGACTTTCTGACAGAGTGGGTTTAGTAGATTTGGGGGACTTTCTGACAGAGTGGGCTTACGTAAGTTCGGGAGACTTTCTGACAGAGTGGGTTTAGTAGGTTTGGGGGACTTTCTGACAGAGTGGGTTTATTTAGGTTCGGGAGACTTTCTGACAGAGTTAGTTTGGTAGGTTTGAGGGACTATCTGACAGCGTGAGCTTAATAGGTTTAGGGGCAGAGTGGGTTTAGTATTTATGAGTGACTTTCTGACAGAGTGGATTTAGTAGGTTTGTGGAACTTTCTGACAGAGTGGATTTAGTAGGTTTGTGGGACTTTCTGACAGAGTGGGTACAATAGGTTTGGGAGACTTTATGACAGAGTGAGCTTAATAGGTTTAGGGGCAGAGTGGATTTAGTAGGTTTGTGGGACTTTCTGACAGAGTGGGTACAATAGGTTTGGGAGACTTTATGACAGAGTGGGCTTAATAGGTTTGCTGGACTTTATGACAGAGTGGGCTTAATAGGTTTAGGGGCAGAGTGGATTTAGTAGGTTTGTGGGACTTTCTGACAGAGTGGGTACAATAGGTGTGGGAGACTTTATGACAGAGTGGGCTTAATAGGTTTAGGGGCAGAGTGGATTTAGTAGGTTTGTGGGACTTTCTGACAGAGTGGGTACAATAGGTTTGGGAGACTTTATGACAGAGTGGGCTTAATAGGTTTGCTGGACTTTATGACAGAGTGGGCTTAATAGGTTTAGGGGCAGAGTGGGTTTAGTAGTTATGGGTGACTTTCTGACAGAGTGGATTTAGTAAGTTCGGTGGACTTTCTGCTAGGGTGGGCTAAGTAGGTTTGGGGAACATTCTGACAGGGCTTACTTAGTACGTTTGAGGGACTTTCTGACAGGGTGGGGTTTGTAAGACAGGGGGAAACTTTGTGATCTTGTGAGTATAAGTAGGTTGTGAGGAGATGAATTATGGTGTGCTGCTCATGATTAGATTCGTGGGCTTTGTGACATTGAGAGATTAATTACGTTTTGTGGGCTTCATAACACAGTGGGCTTCATAACTCAGTGGGTTTCATAACACAGTGGGCTTCATAACTCAGTGGATTTCATAACACAGTGGGTTTAAGAAACTCTTTAAGAAGGTTTAGAAGTTTCGTTGACAGTGGGAGCTTAATTAGGTTTGGGGCTTTTGTGACATAGCAGGCTTAAGAAGGTTTAGTGCTGTGAGGAGTCCCGGAAACTTTCTAGAACTTCTGGTGTTCTATACAATGTTTGTGTCGCTCTCAGTGTGCTGGCGTTTGCTTTACTGTGTATATGTGTGTGTGTTTGTTGTTGTTGTTTTTGTTGTTGTTATTATTATTGTTGTTGTTGTTGTCTGTCTGTTGTATGAATGACTATGTCTGTCTACACGTGAATCTATGGCAGTATGTGTGAATCTATGTGAGTGTGTGTGAATCTAAGGCAGTGTGTGTGAATCTATGTGAGTGAGTGTTGGTAAGCTAGCTCTAATCCAATGTCTCACAACCACTTCCCAATGCCGGACCCAGTATATAAAAGCCACGTTACCTGTGAGCCCGCCGTCACAATCCCAAACAACTGAGACCCCTGTTGATAACAGCCAAGTTAATTAGTTAGACGTCACATTCTCGTCACGGCACATCGGACATTCAGTCCATCAGTGCTCGGATCCCCTTCTCTGTATCTCCCTCAGCCTGTAGCGGTCGACGACACAGTGCTGTGTTGGCTAATACTTCCCACCCAACAACCAAGTAACCCACCACCCGGCGGTGTAATTGTGAAATAAATAGTCCCTGGTGCACTATAAACTGCATCACAATAACATCACAGTAACATCACAATAACATCACAATAACATCACAATAACACCACAATCACATCACAGTAACATCACAATAACACCACAATCACATCACAATAACATCACAATAACACCACAATCACATCACAGTAACATCACAATAACACCACAATCACATCACAGTAACATCACAATAACACCACATTCACATCACATTCTACATGTAAATATATTCAGCTACACAACATGACATCACTGTTGCTGACACCATATTTATGAAATATTTATTCATTAAAATCTTGCATGTCCTTTTCACCATGTTGCCATCAACCCCGGGTTGAATTTATAAGCAATTTTACGTTCAGAACACACATCAGTTGTTTGACGCTCATAGAGGTAGCAGAATGAAGTAGAGACTAGAGGACGCACTAGACAACATAAATAAACACAGAATGAAGTAGAGACTAGAGGACGCACTAGACAACATAAATAAACACACATAGTATTGTTTGACGCTCATAGAGGTAGAAGAATGAAGTAGAGACTAGAGGACGCACTAGACAACATAAATAAACGCAGAATGAAGTAGAGACTAGAGGACGCACTAGACAACATAAATAAACACAGAATGAAGTAGAGACTAGAGGACGCACTAGACAACATAAATAAACGCAGAATGAAGTAGAGACTAGAGAACGCACTAGACAACATAAATAAACGCAGAATGAAGTAGAGACTAGAGGACGCACTAGACAACATAAATAAACACAGAATGAAGTAGAGACTAGAGGACGCACTAGACAACATAAATAAACGCAGAATGAAGTAGAGACTAGAGAACGCACTAGACAACATAAATAAACACACATCAGTTGTTTGACGCTCATAGAGGTAGCAGAATGAAGTAGAGACTAGAGGACGCACTAGACAACATAAATAAACACAGAATGAAGTAGAGACTAGAGGACGCACTAGACAACATAAATAAACACACATAGTATTGTTTGACGCTCATAGAGGTAGAAGAATGAAGTAGAGACTAGAGGACGCACTAGACAACATAAATAAACGCAGAATGAAGTAGAGACTAGAGGACGCACTAGACAACATAAATAAACACAGAATGAAGTAGAGACTAGAGGACGCACTAGACAACATAAATAAACGCAGAATGAAGTAGAGACTAGAGAACGCACTAGACAACATAAATAAACGCAGAATGAAGTAGAGACTAGAGGACGCACTAGACAACATAAATAAACACAGAATGAAGTAGAGACTAGAGGACGCACTAGACAACATAAATAAACACAGAATGAAAGTAGAGACTAGAGGACGCACTAGACAACATAAATAAACGCAGAATGAAGTAGAGACTAGAGGACGCACTAGACAACATAAATAAACGCAGAATGAAGTAGAGACTAGAGGACGGACTAGACAACATAAATAAACACAGAATGAAGTAGAGACTAGAGGACGCACTAGACAACATAAATAAACACAGAATGAAGTAGAGACTAGAGGACGCACTAGACAACATAAATAAACACACATAGTATTGTTTGACGCCCATAGAGGTAGAAGAATGAAGTAGAGACTAGAGGACGCACTAGACAACATAAATAAACACAGAATGAAGTAGAGACTAGAGGACGGACTAGACAACATAAATAAACACAGAATGAAGTAGAGACTAGAGGACGCACTAGACAACATAAATAAACACAGAATGAAGTAGAGACTAGAGGACGCACTAGACAACATAAATAAACACAGAATGAAGTAGAGACTAGAGGACGCACTAGACAACATAAATAAACGCAGAATGAAGTAGAGACTAGAGGACGCACTAGACAACATAAATAAACACAGAATGAAGTAGAGACTAGAGGACGCACTAGACAACTTACAAATGGAAAGCTATAGTTACCGATCGGGATTAGAAACTGTCACCTCCATATATGTATACATACATTCGTACGAGGGAGCTTTAAATTAAAACATTTTAAGGTGAATATATTCTGACACGGTAACGAACAAATTTCTCATTGTTTGATGTAGTCACTACTGCGTTCATTGCAAGTCCTCAAGCGCTGATAAAATGCTTGAATTCCTGTAGAAAACAATTCTCTTGGTCGCGTGTGTAACCACTCATGCATCACCTGCTGTATCTCTTCATCGTACCTAAAGTTTGTGAACCTTTCTACTCCACTCATACACTTGCTGACCTGACAGGCAAGCATCGCCATACTGGACCTTCATTCGCCGATAAATTTCTATAGATTTCACCCCTTCACTGATAACAACACGGGTAACAGAACGGTTCTCGTCTTTCGTGCATGTCAAAGGTTGGGCGACAACTGCCTTAACGACAGTTCGTGTTGACCCTAACCCACATCCCAGAAACCACTTCACCACCCATACGATGACAACTGCCTTAACGACAGTTCGTGTTGACCCTAACCCACATCCCAGAAACCACTTCACCACCCATACGATGACAACTGCCTTAACGACAGTTCGTGTTGACCCTAACCCACATCCCAGAAACCACTTTCACCATCCATACGATGACAACTGCCTTAACGACAGTTCGTGTTGACCCTAACCCACATCCCAGAAACCACTTCACCACCCATACGATGACAACTGCCTTAACGACAGTTCGTGTTGACCCTAACCCACATCAGAGAAACCATTTCACCACCCATACGATGACAACTGCCTTAACCGACAGTTCGTGTTTTGACCCTAACCCACATCCCAGAACCACTTCACCACCCATACGATGACAACTGCCTTAACGACAGTTCGTGTTGACCCTAACCCACATCCCAGAAACCACTTCACCACCCATACGATGACAACTGCCTTAACGACAGTTCGTGTTGACCCTAACCCACATCCCAGAAACCACTTCACCACCCATACGATGACAACTGCCTTAACGACAGTTCGTGTTGACCCTAACCCACATCCCAGAAACCACTTCACCACCCATACGATGACAACTGCCCTTAACGACAGTTCGTGTTGACCCTAACCCACATCCCAGAAACCACTTCACCACCATACGATGACAACTGCCTTAACGACAGTTCGTGTTGACCCTAACCCACATCCCAGAAACCACTTCACCACCCATACGATGACAACTGCCTTAACGACAGTTCGTGTTGACCCTAACCCACATCCCAGAAACCACTTCACCACCCATACGATGACAACTGCCTTAACGACAGTTCGTGTTGACCCTAACCCACATCCCAGAAACCACTTCACCACCCATATGATGACAACTGCCTTAACGACAGTTCGTGTTGACCCTAACCCACATCCCAGAAACCACTTCACCACCCATACGATGACAACTGCCTTAACGACAGTTCGTGTTGACCCTAACCCACATCCCAGAAACCACTTCACCACCCATACGATGACAACTGCCTTAACGACAGTTCGTGTTGACCCTAATCCACATCCCAGAAACCACTTCACCACCCATACGATGACAACTGCCTTAACGACAGTTCGTTGTTGACCCTAACCCACATCCCAGAAACCACTTCACCACCCATACGATGACAACTGCCTTAACGACAGTTCGTGTTGACCCTAACCCACATCCCAGAAACCACTTCACCACCCATACGATGACAACTGCCTTAACGACAGTTCGTGTTGACCCTAACCACATCCCAGAACCACTTCACCACCCATACGATGAACAACTGCCTTAACGACAGTTCGTGTTGACCCTAACCCACATCCCAGAAACCACTTCACAACCCATACGATGACAACTGCCTTAACGACGTTCGTGTTGACCCTAACCCACATCCAGAAACCACTCACCACCCATGCGATGACAACTGCTCTTAACGACAGTTCGTGTTGACCCTAACCCACATCCCAGAACCACTTCCACCACCATACGATGACAACTGCCTTAACGACAGTTCGTGTTGACCCTAACCCACATCCCAGAAACCACTTCACCACCCATACGATGACAACTGCCTTAACGACAGTTCGTGTTGACCCTAACCCCATCCCAGAAACCACTTCACCACCCATACGATGACACTGCCTAACGACAGTTCGTGTTGCACCTAACCCACATCCCAGAAACCACTTCACCACCCATACGATGACAACTGCCTTAACGACAGTTCGTGTTGACCCTAACCACATCCCAGAAACCACTTCACCACCCATACGATGACAACTGCCTTAACGACAGTTCGTGTTGACCCTAACCCACATCCCAGAAACCACTTCACCACCCATACGATGACAACTGCCTTAACGACAGTTCGTGTTGACCCCAACCCACATCCCAGAAACCACTTCACCACCCATACGATGACAACTGCCTTAACGACAGTTCGTGTTGACCCTAAAACCCCCATCCCAGAAACCACTTCACCACCCATACGATGACAACTGCCTTAACGACAGTTCGTGTTGACCCTAACCCACATCCCACAAACCACTTCACCACCCATACGATGACAACTGCCTTAACGACAGTTCGTGTTGACCCTAACCCACATCCAGAAACCACTTCACCACCCATACGATGACAACTGCCTTAACGACAGTTCGTGTTGACCCTAACCCACATCCCCAAAAACCATTTCACCACCCATACGATGACAACTGCCTTAACGACAGTTCGTGTTGACCCTAACCCACATCCAGAAACCACTTCACCACACCATACGATGACACACTGCCTTAACGACTAGTTCGTGTTGACCCTAACCCACATCCCAGAAACCACTTCACCACCATACGATGACAACTGCCTTAACGACAGTTCGTGTTGACCCTAACCCACATCCCAGAAACCACTTCACCACCCATACGATGACAACTGCCTTAACTGACAGTCGTGTTGACCCCTAACCACATCCAGAAACCACTTCACCACCCATTACGATGACAACTGCCTTAACGACAGTTTCGTGTTGACCCTAACCCACATCCCAGAAACCACTTCACCACCCACTACGATGACAACTGCCTTAACGACAGTTCGTGTTGCACCTAAACCACATCCCAGAAACCACTTCACCACCCATACGATGACAACTGCCTTAACGACAGTTCGTGTTGACCCTAACCCACATCCCAGAAACCACTTCACCACCCATACGATGACAACTGCCTTAACGACAGTTCGTGTTGACCCCTAACCCACATCCCAGAAACCACTTCACCACCCATACGATGACAACTGCCTTAACGACTGTGTTGCCCAACCCCATCCCAGAAAACCACTTCAACCCATACGTGACAACTGCCTTACACATCTTCACCCACCCACCCAGAAACCACTTCACCCCCTTACCCTAACCACACCCGAAACATCTTACCCCCCATACCCAAACCACTTCCACCCAGTACGGGTGACCCCAACCCAACGACAGTTCGTTACCCCAACCCACACGAGAAACCACTTCAACGACCATACGTGCAACCCTCAACAAATCGTTACCAACCACATCCCAAAACTTCACACCCTACATGACAACTGCCTTAACCAGTTCGTGTTGACCCTAACCACATCCCAGAAACCATTCACCACCAACGATGACAACTGCCTTAAGACAGTTCGTTCCTAACCCACACCCAAAACCACTTCACCACCCATACGATGACAACTGCCTTAACGATTCGTGTGACCCTAACCCACATCCCAGAAACCACTTCACCACCCATACGATGACAACTGCCTTAACGACAGTTTTGACCCTAACCCACCCTCCCAAAACCACTTACCACCCATACGATGACAACCTAACGACAGTTCGTGTTGACCCTACCCACATCCCAAACCCCCCTCCCAAAGATGACAACTGCCTTAACGACAGTTGTTGACCCTAACCCACATCCCAAACCACTTCACCACCACTACGATGACAACTGCTAACGACAGTTTTGACCCTACCACATCCCAAACCACTTCACCACCCATACGATGACAACTGCCTTAACGACAGTTCTTGACCCTAACCCACATCCCAGAAACCACTTCACACCCTACGATGACAATCCTTACGACAGTTCTTTCCCTAACCCACATCCCACCACAAGCCACGAACTGCCCTAACCCAGTCGATGACCAACCCACACCAACCATGCACCCTTACGACATCTGTTGACCCACACCCACATCCCAAAACCACTTCACCACCCAACGATGACGACCAACTCTGCCTTAACCCACATCGTTGAACCCACACACATCCCAGAACCATTCAACGCCTTCATCCTGCCCTAACGACACGAAACCAACTACACCCATTAAACCACTACCACACATCATTGACCCTAACACATCCCGTGAACCTCAACACATCCATGAACACTTCCAACGTTGACCTGCTAACCACATCCGGACCAACCCACTCACACACCCTCCCAAAAAGTGAACTGCCTTTAAAGACAGTTCGTGTTGACCCTAACCCACATCCAGAAACCCTCAACCCATACGGACAACCCCACATCGTTAGACCCTAACCCACATCCCAGAAACCACTTCACCACCATACGATGACAACGCCTTAACGACAGTCACCCTACCCACAAAACCCTTACACATCGAACACTACCACACGTCACTTCCTACCACATCGAACCCCTTTAAACCCCTCGATGACCACTCCCACACCACAGATACCTTTTCCCCCAAACCACACGAAACCACTTCACCACATCGAACACTCCCAACCCACGTGAACCTAACCACTTCCGACCACCACACCCATACGATGACAACCCTTAACGACATCGGTTACCTAACCCACATCCCAAAACCACTTCACCACCCATACGATGACAACTGCCTTAACGACAGTTCGTGTTGACCCTAACCCACATCCCAGAAACCACTTCACCACCCATACGATGACAACTGCCTTAACGACAGTTCGTGTTGACCCTAACCCACATCCCAGAAACCACTTCACCACCCATACGATGACAACTGCCTTAACGACAGTTCGTGTTGACCCTAACCCACATCCCAGAAACCACTTCACCACCCATACGATGACAACTGCCTTAACGACAGTTCGTGTTGACCCTAACCCACATCCCAGAAACCACTTCACCACCCATACGATGACAACTGCCTTAACGACAGTTCGTGTTGACCCTAACCCACATCCCAGAAACCACTTCACCACCCATACGATGACAACTGCCTTAACGACAGTTCGTGTTGACCCTAACCCACATCCCAGAAACCACTTCACCACCCATACGATGACAACTGCCTTAACGACAGTTCGTGTTGACCCTAACCCACATCCCAGAAACCACTTCACCACCCATACGATGACAACTGCCTTAACGACAGTTCGTGTTGACCCTAACCCACATCCCAGAAACCACTTCACCACCCATACGATGACAACTGCCTTAACGACAGTTCGTGTTGACCCTAACCCACATCCCAGAAACCACTTCACCACCCATACGATGACAACTGCCTTAACGACAGTTCGTGTTGACCCTAACCCACATCCCAGAAACCACTTTCACCACCCATACGATTGACAACTGCCTTAACGACAGTTCGTGTTGACCCTAACCACATCCCAGAAACCACTTCACCACCCATACGATGACAACTGCCTTAACGACAGTTCGTGTTGACCTAACCCACATCCAGTAAACCACTTCACCCACCCATTTACTGATGACAACTGCCTTAACGACAGTTCGTGTTGTGACCCTAACCCACATCCCGAAACCAGCTTCACCACCCATTACGATGACAACTGCCTTAACGACAGTTCGTGTTGACCCTAACCCACATCCCAGAAACCCACTTCACCACCCATACGATGACAACTGCCTTAACGACAGTTCGTGTTGACCCTGAACCCACATCCCAGAAACCACTTCACCACCCATACGATGACAACTGCCTTAACGACAGTTCGTGTTGACCTAACCCACATCCCAGAAACCACTTCACCACCCATACGATGACAACTTGCCTTAACGACTAGTTTCGTGTTGACCCTAACCCACATCCCAGAAACCACTTCACACCACCATACGATGACAACTGCCTTAACGACAGTTCGTGTTGACCCTAACCCACATCCCAGAAACCACTTCACCACCCAGTACGATGACAACTGCCTTAACGACAGTTCGTGTTGACCCTAACCCACATCCCAGAAACCACTTCACCACCCATACGATGACAACTGCCTTAACGGACAGTTTCGTGTTGACCCTACCCACATCCAGAAACCACTTCACACACCCATACGATGACAACTGCCTTAACGACAGTTCGTGTTGACCCTAACCCACATCCCAGGAAACCACTTCACCACCCTTATACGATGACAACTGCCTAACGACAGTTTCGTGTTGACCCTAACCCACATCCCAGAAACCACTTCACCACCCATATCGATGACAACTGCCTTAACGACAGTTCGTGTTGACCCTAACCCACATCCCAGAAACCACTTCACCACACATACGATGACAACTGCCTTACGACAGTTCGTGTTGACCCTACCCACATCCCAGAAACCACTTCACCACCCATACGATGACAACTGCCTTAACGACATTTCGTGTTGACCCTAACCCACATCCCAGAAACCAACTTCTACCACGCATTACGATGACAACTGCCTTAACGGACAGTTCGTGTTGACCCTAACCCACATCCCAGAAACCACTTCACCACCCATACGATGACAACTGCCTTAACGACAGTTCGTGTTGACCCTAACCCACATCCCAGAAACCACTTCACCACCCATACGATGACAACTGCCTTAACGACAGTTCGTGTTGACCCTAACCCACATCCCAGAAACCACTTCACCACCCATACGATGACAACTGCCTTAACGACAGTTCGTGTTGACCCTAACCCACATCCCAGAAACCACTTCACCACCCATACGATGACAACTGCCTTAACGACAGTTCGTGTTGACCCTAACCCACATCCCAGAAACCACTTTACCACCCCTACGATGACAACTGCCTTAACGACAGTTCGTGTTGACCCTAACCCACATCCCAGAAACCACTTCACCACCCCATACGATGACAACTGCCTTAACGACAGTTCGTGTTGACCCTAACCCACATCCCAGAAACCACTTCACCACCCATACGATGACAACTGCCTTAACGACAGTTTGTGTTGACCCTAACCCACATCCCAGAAACCACTTCACCACCCTACGATGACAACTGCCTTTAAAGACAGTTCGTGTTGACCCTAACCCCCATCCCAAAACCACTTCACCACCCATACGATGACAACTGCCTGACGACAGTTCGTGTGGACCCTAACCCCATCCCAGAAACCACTTCACCACCCATACGATGACAACTGCCTTGACGACGTTCGTGTTGACCCTAACCCACATCCCAGAAACCACTTCACCACCCATACGATGACAACTGCCTTGACGACAGTTCGTGTTGACCCTAACCCCCATCCCAGAAACCACTTCACCACCCATACGATGAAACTGCCTTAACGACAGTTCGTGTTGACCCTAACCCCATCCCCAAAAAACCCCTTCACCACCCAAAGATGACAACTGCCTTAACGACAGTTCGTGTTGACCCTAACCCACATCCCAGAAACCACTTTACCACCCATATGATGACAATGCCTTAACGACAGTCGTGTTGACCCCAACCCACATCCCAGAAACCACTACCCCCATACGATGACAACTGCCTTAACGACAGTTCGTTGTTGACCCTAACCCACATCCCCGAAAACCACTTCACCACCCAAAACGATGACAACTGCCTTAACGACAGTTCGTGTTGACCCTAACCCACATCCAGAAACCACTTCACCACCCATACGATGACAAACTGCCTTAACGACAGTTCGTGTTGACCCTAACCCACATCCCAGAAACCATTTCACCACCCATACGATGACAACTGCCTTAAAAGACAGTTCGTGTTGACCCTAACCCCCATCCCAGAAAACCACTTCACCACCCATACGATGACAACTGCCCTTTAAAGACAGTCGTGTTGACCCTAACCCACATCCCAGAAACCACTTCACCACCCATACGATGACAACTGCCTTAACGACAGTTCATGTTGACCCTAACCCACATCCCAGAAACCACTTCACCACCCATACGATGACAACTGCCTTACCCACAGTTCGTGTTGACCCTAACCCACATACCAGAAACCACTTCACCACCCATACGATGACAACTGCCTTAACGACAGTTCGTGTTGACCCTACCCACATCCCCGAAACCACTTCACCCCCCCATACGATGACAACTGCCTTAACGACAGTTCGTGTTGACCCTAACCACATCCCAGAACCACTTCACCACCCATACGATGACAACTGCCTTAAAAGACAGTTCGTGTTGGACCCTAACCACATCCCAGAAAACCATTTCACCACCCATACGATGACAACTGCCTTAACGACAGTTCGTGTTGACCTAACCCACATCCCAGAAACCACTTCACCACCCATACGATGACAACTGCCTTAACGACAGTTCGTGTTGACCCTAACCCAATCCCCGAAACCATTTCACCACCCATACGATGACAACTGCCTTAACCACAGTTGGTATTCACTAATTTTGGTAAAGGGGGGTAACAATGAAATGGTAAGGTATTATTTACACTTGCTGAATTAATTCCCTTTATCTTCATCAAATGTCCTGTGTCCTGCGAATTTAATTGGATATATCAAAACTCACACAAATAGGGATCCTCAGGAGCACGCTGAAAGAAGCCAAATTCCTTTCCCCCCCCCCCCCCCCCTTCCCTGTAAATATTGGATTGGATTGGAGTAGATGCACATCAATCAATCATGTGCCATGCCGGAAAGCGTGGGCGGTCATGACTCGCCATGTCACTCGATTGCAGCTCCACAAATCTCAGACCAGTGTTTCACCTGCCTATACTCTAATGGTGGTCGGGAGTGATGGATAGATGCAAACTGTCGCCCACAAAGGA